>RJWT010052639.1:0-10529 GCA_004365215.1 Cuniculus paca | reverse complement strand
CAGGGCCTTGCAAGGACCTGGACTGAAACTGAGATGTGACTCTGGAGGCAATGTGGAATCAATAAAAAATTACCTATTCTGCAGTTCTCTTGCATTTAAACGAAACAAAACACCGCTGCATCTCTTGTTGATTTAAACTATTGTGTCTTCTAAGCCAGTGCTACATTTTCAGTGAAGAAATTTGAAGTAGAAGTCCAAGTGGGAGAATGCTTAAAGATTAAGGACTTTCCAGAGGAGAAATATCCCCAGGTGTTACATCCTGCAGCTTTTTAAAGTCCAAGCACTGTGGTGTCCTAAAGTCTGACTTCTCACTGCTTTGGATTCATTTCGCTCGAGGATTCTGGCCCCAGTCAGTTAAGTCCTTTGGAGCTGTAAGGAGGTGTGCAAGGACTGCCAGCTTGTGTGCACCAGCCAGCAGCCCACACCTTCTCCCTGTGTAGAGGCTGGCATGCGCGTTCAGGGCCCAAGGAGAGACTGGGGCTATGCAAACTGGGTACAGACAGTCACGATTGCACTCGGCCAGCCTAGCAGCTGGGCACCCTGTGCCGCTTCCCAGGGTTTCCAGACTCACCTGGGTCCTATCTTTGGATTAATGCTCTATTGCTGCCATCTTGAATTCTTAACCATATCTGAACATGGACTTCATATGTTCATGATGCTCTGGGCCCCATCAGTTATGTTCTAACTCCTAGATTTGTGAATTTAAGGATCCCATGCCAGGATGCCCTTTGTGTCTCTCAGTGGGGCTGTCTTTCACTGCACGGGGCCTAGAATGGCACCACAGGTGAGTGCATTCCATGCCATTTTCCTGGTCTCCATTTGATTGATTGATTGATTTTTGAGACAGGGTCTTGCTGTGTATTCCAGGCTGGCCTTGCACTCACTGTAGCCCAGGCTGGCCTCAAACTTGGAGTGATCTCCTACCTCAGCTGTCTGAATGCTGGGATTATAGATGTGCGCCACACACCCATGTTTTCTGGATTTTATTACTGTCTCTGAATTCATTGACACACTACCACATTATCCTGTGCACACAGTTGGCTTACTATTTGTTCTAATCATGTATTTCAGTTTACTTCATGTACTCATAGTCAGACCATTATTTATTTATCTGATGGGTTAACTTTTTGAGAGAATTTATGATTATAGATTCTTCAGAATTACCTCATATGTTACCTTCATGTTGTAGATGAAATAAATATTAAGTTTTAAATTTACATGAAAGTGAGAGTAACTGGCAGAGAAGAGTGAATGATAGGATATAACCAAAAGCCTTTGCTAAGGTAGAGAAACGAGACTAGGAATCCAAAGTCATCTAGGCCGCAGAAGAGTTTAGTGCAGAAACAGTGAACTCTGGACGAGTTCAGGCACACAGATACCTGTTTATCCTTCATTATCAGTAATCAGATTCTTTCTGGAGTTTTTACTCTGACAATTTGAGAGCCAGGAAAATGGCAGTTTACAAGAAAGCGAGAGAACTGACTGATGACTGGATAGTAGGGGATCTAGAAAGTGGGGGAAAGAGCAATGGAATAGTTACTTTTTTCTGGAGAATAAAAAATAACTAATGCAATCCTAGAGTTGTTAAGCACCTGAAGATATCTTTAAAGAAATTTCATGAATTGATTTCTTCCAGTTGAATATTAGACCGATTTTGGGGGATTTCAAAATAGAAAATTTGCAGAAAATAATGACAAACACTTGGATTATGTAATCATTTGAGACACTAGAATTTTATTTGTGCATTTTTTTCCTCACAGAAACTCTTATCCATCTGTATTTGTTTAGAATATGAATGTCTGAAAGGCCTATCCATCAAAACCTTTCCCACCTGCTCTCTCTTAAGGGACTATCACAATAATAAATTAAATGAAACATTGTTTTACTACTTGCCCGTCATAAAATATTACTGGTTCCAGGTGAGTGCCTACTTACAAGGGTCCTTTGAAGATTTAATAAGGATTTAAGTGAATGGAATACCATGTAAAGAATAATTTTACCTCACAAACAAAATTGAAAGCTAAACCAGAAAAAATAAATTTGCAAAAATAAAAAAGAAAAACTAAACATACCTAAAGTAAAAAGTTCTTATTCATGTTTTTAAAAAGGTGGAAAAAGAAGGCAAAGGATATGAAGAGATAATCCATTGTAGGGGAAAATTATTCCTAAAATTATTTTTAGTATCCTTTGTAAACAAATAATTGAATTTAAACCACGTATAATATTATTGCAGAATTAGCAGTGATTGAAATATGATGCCTGCTATGGTTGATACATTGTGTCAACTCGAGAAGTTTAGAAGTTTAACTGAGAGACTCAGCAGGGAGCCAGGACTCTTACTTTGTAAATATCCTCATCTTGTGCAAAGGAGGGCAAGGACATTTTGTGAATGTTACACCCACCCTGAAGGTGGTAGGAGGAGGTGGCTGGTGTACAATAGAAGGGAGGAGAAGGGGCTTGTTTGCTCTTTTTGCTCTGGCTGCTACCTTGAACTGTTGCCCCTGTGCCATGCTACCCTGCCTTGGAGCCAACTGATTATGGACTGAAGTCTCCAAAAACTGTAAGCTAAATAAACCTTTCCTTGCTTCACTTTGGATGTCAGGTGTTTTATCCCAGCAACAAGAAAAAAGTAACCAAGACAATGCCACTTACTGCTGGGACTAAGCAAGATAACCTGTACTTTCAAGTCTCAAGAATAGAAAATGGCTAAATTATCTATGATGTGCACGAATATATTATGAAATATTATTCAGCCATGAATTTTATTCACTTTTTTACAGATTAAAATTAGGTGTAATTACTCATAGGAAAGTCCTAATTGAAAATACCAGAAAACAAAATCATGCTTTACAGTATGAATTGAACATTTCTATATACGAAAAGAACAGGGTGCAGAGAAGTCACTGAAATTTTTTCTTTTTGAAGTTTTGTGCATTTTATTTTTTCTCTCCATCACATATCATACACTGTATATAATTTGCCAGAGAGAATTGAGGAAGCTTGTTGTCTTCACATCTTCCTTCCCTTGGATGCTTCTTTTGCTTGGAAAACATAAAGGCCAAAAGCAGCCAAGTGTGAAAGTTGCCCTTGGGTCTGGGAGTACTAGTGAGGGACTGTGTGGGAACTTGGTGTTGTCAATGGTCACAGCAGTCTGGCTGTTTGAACCTGGTCCCCATTGCAAAACTTGGGTTCCATAATTTCTTGTAAATGTGCTCAATGTGTTTCATTGTAGTTTTTAGACATACAAACTATAGTTTTGTACATACAAATTGTAGTCTTTATACATGCAAATGTACTTTGGGTGTGTTAGGAAGGCTTTTTGCATTAACTTACACATTTACAACTACCTTGCAAAGACCACCATTCTAAATTAGAGACAAAACCTAAAACATAGCTACCCCTGGAAATGATAACATACCACCTGTGACCATGAAGAAGAAACAAGGACCCCAACCTTCTTGTCTTCACTCCCAATTAGTGAGGCCTCATTTGATGTGAGTTTAATATACCTATGATCATAATTACAAATCTTGACATTTAGATGCTCCCAAAGTCAACACCCATCTCAGCAGGGTTAGCCACATTATCACCAGTGAAGGAGATGCAGAGCAATTAGAAACTAAGGGAAAAGGTTAGCTCTACCACTCTGACAGGAGGAGTTCAGCAACTAAGCCCGCCTGCAATTGCAGTGTTAATTTTTTTAAATATGGGCTTCAAAGACTTGTCACCCATGACAGGGAAAGTCTGAGTCTAAATGGAATATTTAAGAGAAGTGTTTCCTCATCCCTCAATCAGGCTACACACTGACCTTTTCATAGTCTCCACCAGTTGCTCAGCTGTCATGAAATGCTGGCAAAGGTAGAACATCATTGGAGTTGTCATGAGGTCAGTCAGCAGTGCTCAGGCCAATTTGCTAAATGTACCCATGTTAATGAGCCTGTTCCTTAAGCAATCTGATGAAAGGTAGTACCAATTAATAACCAAGTCATTTTTGGAGAATTATGACCTTCCCTGTATTCAGTGTCTTCTGCTCCCTGTGGTACCTGGCTTTGGGGGAGCTCTTATCTAAAATATGGAACGCCATGGTACACAGAAAGCTGCCCAGACTCATGTTTTAGACTACCAAGGTGACAGTTCCAGGGACAGGTACGCCCACCGCACCTGCATCAGACCCACATTGACCTATGCAGTTAGACTCTTTTGTGTAACTTGCAAACTACAGATATTTACATATCTCAAGTGTATGCGAAATACATCTCCTTGAAAATTTTAACGCTATAGTAAGATCTCATTGTTTTTTTTCTATCAAGCCATTAATTCTTTATCTGCCTTTACAGGGTGGTGGCTTTGTCATCATTCTCTGTAGAGGTTTGTTTTCTGGGAGCTATTGGGTTGTCTTAAAAGCAGAGGTGTCTTTTTTCTCTTACAAAATAGGCTGCTCTGTTTGTAGCCAAGTCTCATAAATTATAATACTTGTCAAAATAAATGAATAGTATGTTTGTTATATTCATGACTTAAAATCACATTTGATTGCTTACTCATTAATCCACAAAATTAAGCAATACACCCGGATTGCAGTCATTAGTGCAAATAAGCAGGGCTTTTCTAACAGTCAGGTATCCTGGAGAACACTTGGTTGTGTTAGTTTTAAAACTAGGTATGTGAACGCACAAGTTTTACAATTTCCTCTGGAAAAAAATTGAATACATAACTGTAGTTCACCAGGAGACAGAATTGGGATCATTGCAGACTAAGTAAGTAACTTTTAGAGAGAGAAATGGTAAAATGCAATTTCATGCTGAACCCCAAAGATGAACAGAAACTCTTTTGCTGCGTATAGGGACATACACGGTTGTGAGTATGACCTTTGTTCTTGACAGGATGGAAAAGGCAGGGTGCAGGAATACAGTGTCCACATAAAAGTGTTTACATTCTTTTAACAAAAGCTTTGCTCTCCTTGGATACAGCAAAGAACTTAGATCATTAATTTACCTGTGGGGTTTTTCCTGTGTTCCAAGTTCCACGGTAGGAAGTTAGAATATACAGTCAGTTACACTTCATTTCTCTCAACTGAGGGTTCCGGTGCTGTTCTCAAAGGATTTCCTATTAGTATAAAATAAAATAATAAATGTAAGCATTAGAAAAGTACCTATCAAGGGCTATATCTGTATTCATTAAAAAGCTGCTTCTTAATGATGTGGCTCATGGTTTCAAGTAACTGATGTCTGCATAGAGATGGAGGCTGGTGAATCAAAGACCCTTGTGTGGGGAGTGGTGAAAGAGGCCTAGACACAGGATTGTGGGGACCCCAGGAAGCCTGTGAAGGGCCCGCGGGGAGTGGAGTCTGGGGGCTCTGACTGCAATTTCAAAGCCCTGAGAGAACTTGATGAAGAACTTGAGGCTAGCCCAAGACCACGTTGAGACCTGTGTGTGGAAAGCCCCTTTGGCAGTAGAGTTATGGCTAAATAACCAGGCCTGCTTCAGAAGGCTGAGGAGAATCCAGGTCCTCTCTGCTCCGAGCAATGGAAAGGCCAGGCTAGGCAGGTCCACAGTCAGCCAGTCAGCACTCCTTCCTCCTGCGGGAGAGCTCAGCCCGTGACCAGTCCTCCCCACCCTCGAGGTTCCTTAGCGTTGGTGTGGGCAGCTGTGCTGCGCGGTGCTGTGGCTAAATGACTACCAAGCACAAGGTCCGAGAGTTCGACCTTTGGTTTGATGAGAGAATAGAAATTGTAGGGAAATAGGGCAAATAATGGAAATTGTCTAGAGGTAGAGTCGGTGAAACAATAGTGCATATACAGCTGTTACCATATTGTGAACGCATGGAATCCTTTATAAACCATATAATATTTTCCACATGCTAGTTTACATTTTTTACTGTTGGATATGCTTATTTTAGAGTATTCTTAAAAGTGAAGGCAAGGTATGTGACTTTGTTAGGAATAACTTGAAGAACAAGCCCTGTGTGCATGTGCTTGTGTGCACGTGTGTGTGTGTGCATGTGCACGCGCATCCATGCATTTTCAAGCCGGTGGCTCCTATAGCAGCTTCCTTCCCAGTAGTGCACATACATGTTCCTGAGACCTCCCAAGCCCTTAAGACTGAAGAAACTGGAGGAGCTGTGGAGTCCTGTGCTGGCTAACTGTCAGGTGAATCTGCCTCATGAATCAGGGTCATCTTCGAGAATTTTCTAGCCTTTTTAACCCCAGTGTTTTATCTTCAATGTTATTGTCTGTCTGTTATTTTTAATATATGCAATTTAAGGGCAGTGAGAATATTACCACTGACTAGGAAGGCATATTGAGTTTTCACTTCTGTGTTATTCTCATGATGTCTACAACCTGTCCTGGCCCTGTACCTGTGTGCTAGGACACGGGCTTTGTGGTGACGCCCCAGCTGCAGAAGGACCCTGTGACCTAGGGCCCCTGTGGGAGTGAGGGTACCGAGGGCAGACTTCCCTGGGTAGAGTAAGGTGAGTTGTGAATGTTGTTTGATGAGTGGTGAGCTGTTGTCAACAGAAAACAAAGAATACAGCGAAAACAAAGAACACAGTGAAAACAAAGTATACAGCAAAAACAAAGTCAGCGGTTTTTCAACTTAAGTGGTTACATATCATATTAAAAGTTTACATTCAGTCAGTCAGAGGGAAAATATAATTCAGTATAACATGCATTTAATGTATACCTGACTTCTTGGCAGTTTACTACATAATTAAAGAAGGTAAATGTATTTTGCGCTGAAATGTGGGAACTTTTTAATAAGTATATTTTTTGTTGGTATGAGGCAATTTAATCAGATGCTGCTTTAAAAATTGATAAGGATAAATGAGATTCTTCATATAGTTGAATAAATCATGCTATTTTCTTTAGAATGCATTGGAAAGCTGTGAGGCTGCTATTATGGATTTTCAGTTTGAGGAGGAAATGAAACTAGGTATATCTCATTTATTGAATATGGATTAAACTTTCTGAGAATCAGAGCTTCTGGGTACTTGCTCTGTGGGCATGAGGTCTGACACCAGCATCTAATGGAGATGCTAATGGAGGCCTGCTAATTTTGAAAATCTGGATTAAATGGTTTTAGCTGGCTGTCAAACTCCTATGAAGGAAAGGCCGTCTTTGAAACCTTTGTGTAAAGTGGCATAAAATTAGCTCTCTTAGCCAATGGGTATTTAGTTACAAGCAGACACATGCATTTAAATGAAATTCTGCAGTATTTCAGTCCCTTCTCAAAGGTGATAATGTGCTTTCCTCTGCTTGTGAAATTGCTGTAATTTCACAGTCATACTTAGATTTAATTGTGTTTAAGATTTGAGACAAATGATTCCAATTTTATTTTGTAGGATACTTGTATTTTTTCCTTTGTCTTTTAATTTTTCTTAATAGTTGTTGGTAACATGCAATATGTAGAGAACAGTAAAAAAAAAATACATTGTTAAGTTTAACAATTTAACCCAAAGAACTCCAAATGGAAAATAAGCCTTTCTTTGTATTAGTTCATTAGTTCACTTGACATGTAATTAAAATAGAGCCACATATTTCTCAGTGTAATTACTAATAAAATTACTTTCATAAATACATTTTATTATGTTCTCTGAGCATTTGGATGATTCTGTTTTATTCATTACATAGGCTAAGGATAATAGAATCGGATTATAGAAACTCAGGCTGTAAATGTGACGGAATGCTGCAGGTTGACAACAGAATAAACCACACCATGAGTATAGAAGGACTCTGCAATAAATGCACTTGGTTGCAATTATCGTTGAAATGTTTACTTGTCAGTGTAGAAGCTAAAGGCATTGGTGTAGTGCTTGGCATTATGGCTGGCACTGAAAACAAGTAGCACAACGCCAGTATCAGTACGTGCAAGAGCCGTCCTGCACGTCTAAAGATTGTGTTTTTGTGCAATGAAAAGTAAGAAAAAAAACCAGAACTACTTATTTGATGTGTTTTGATCTTGGTACTTTCTGTGTTCCTCTGTCAATGCTGTGATGAAGAGATTAAAGAGAAAGAACAAAGTCAAAGCAGAATGGGGATAAACAAGTCGAGTGGGACTTTGGAAGCCAGGGAATGATTGTTGTGGTACAGAAAGGAATCAAATTTAGTCTTTGTGTACCAGGCTCTGTGCTAAGTACTCGGGCATGCTAGGGATATTATCAAGGAAATCAGCGTTCCACTGCCATCCTTTCTCACCCCTCAAACACATGGAAACACACGTGTTACTTGGTGATATATGATGCACTGCATGTTGCTCACAATAGCTTTATTTTCCGAGTTTAAAAACAGGTCTAAGGCTCTTTCGATCAGATGTGGTTTTTAGAGTCAGGAATGTTGTAAGTTGTCCAATGTTATTGTACTTCTTTTCGATCTGAGTTTGTTGTTTTTGTTGACTTTTCTATTCTTTTGACCTTTACAAGGTAGAAAATGAGAAAAAGATGGAAATATTGTCCATAATAAGACTCAATGTATCCATTTTTTTCTTAGTGAATTCTTATTTCCTTCCAGATACCCCTGGAGAAGGAGTTGCTTGTGCATAACACAAGCTGTTTGTTGGTCTTTGAGTTGGGAATACCACTCCAGAATAGCAACTGCAATATAATTATTGAACACATGGACCGCATTTGTATATTTATTTTCAAGTGTTTTTCTAACTCTTAGGTAAAGGTGTGTGTGTTCCTGAGAAATAGACTCCACTTTGACCTCTCCAACAGGGGTGCTGAAATCATATGATACACTCCACAACTTCCTACTAGAACATAGAACATACAGTTTTCATGACCTTGTGAAATAAAGCGGGGCACTCCAGCTTTGAGCTTCTGCCATGCCTCTTCAGGCTGTGCCTCCGCTTTATCAGGAGGTTGGTTCATATTTGTACTTAAGCTCCTTTCGGGGATTTATCTCGGAGCTTCACAGTAGGTAAATTCAAGCGGTGCCTTGGACAAAGGTGGGCAAGAAGAGAGTGTCTGGGGCTGATCTGCCCCCCCACCTCTATGGTAATGTTTCCATCCATCAGACACCAAATAAGCTGATTTCTGCCTTTCAAAATGAACCTGCAAAGGAGCTAGAAGATACATAATCTCCATTTCTGGAATGTGATATGTTAGAAGCAATTTCCTCAGTGTTGAGTAAAAAATGAGAAGTTTCTTCATAATTTTAAAAACAAAACAACAATATTTATAATGATGTTATTTAGACAACTCCAAGGGTAATTATTGGTCATTGATACACATTCATTTAAATTTTTTAAGCTGAATGTTCTGAAAACATGAAAATCTAGGTATCTCTTGTTGACAACTAGGTGTCAGCGTTTAGTTTGCTTCATTATTTCATTGCCTTTTTATTGATCAAATACACATTAAACACTTTGTACGTCATCTTCTCTCTTTTGGCCAATGGCACTACAATCGTCAGCAATGGGGACAAAGGTGACTGAAAGCTCACACTGCAGCGGAGTGAGGAGCCAGGCCGGAAAGGAGACAAATAGGAAAAGGCATGACATCCAGAGGTTGTAAGTGGTATAAAGAATAATACAGAAAGGAATTCTGAGATGGTAGTGAGGATGTGTCAAAGCTTTGTGTAGCCATGGAAAGCTTGCATTTGAGTAAAGATCGGAAGGGCTGAGGAATGAGCCAGATAGCTGTCTGATGGAAAACTGCTCCAGGAAAAGAGCACGGCAAATACAAAGACACCAAGGTGGGAGAACCGTGGATAAAACCGTGTGAACAGGGGAAGAACAATCAGAACACAAGGAAGGAATGGGACTGGGGCACCACAGACCTTACAGCCACTACAAGGGCGTGGACTTTTCTCCATGGAAAGTAGGGAAGTACTATAAGGGTTTGACAGGAGGAGAGGACTTCCATTTTAGCCAGCTAGTCCTGCTCTGCTGAATATTCCTCTACAGAGTGACAGAGACCAAGCAGAAACTAGGCTGTTGACGAAGCTGTTGCTGTAATACATTGGAAAGATTATGGTAGCTGGGACAGAGTGGTGACAGTGCAGTTGTGGAAGAGGGGTAAAAATCAAGTTATTTTTGAGACATGTTGAGAAATCAAATCTGTGGAGAGTGTTTGAGACATGGGGCCGGAAAGTGGAGGCAGAGAGACAGAGGAAGGGAAAGAGACAAAGAAGTATCACAAGGGTCTTTGGTCTGAGCCAGTTGGAAGGGTCCGTTGCTATTGACTGGCATGTAAAGGACTGTGGAAAGAGGTTTGGAAGATCAGCTGTTCAGTTTCCACAGGCTGGGCACCATGAGCCTGGCCTTTAGGAAGAAGGCCCAGGATCAGTGGTCATGAACCCGCGGCACCTGTGCTGCAGCCGGCTGTTTGTATCATCGAAAGCTCTCAAAGGTTTGCCATCACTGGTGTAAACTTCAAGTTTTAATTTATCAGCATGTATTTCTATCTAAGATGTGAGACAGATGAGATCCCAAATTGAGACATAGACTCACTAACAATCTTTAGGGACCAAATCAGGAGATGAAGAAGAATAAGAATGAGAAGCTTTAGTTGAGGCCATAGAGTTAAAGAG
>RJWT010052638.1:0-10542 GCA_004365215.1 Cuniculus paca | reverse complement strand
TTTGATTTTTAAGGAAGGCACAGGAGAGGACTCTATGGAGGCTTGATGTGTCCTTATGAACAATAGCAAATACTGTAGGGACAGAAGATAATGTACAGCTTTTGTTCTAGTAGAGATGCACATAATTCCCCTCCAGTTTATTTTTCCATGTGTCAGCACATGACCCCAGATGGATTAATAATAAATGTTTTATTTGTGGGTTTTAAATTGATCTACAAAATTTGTGTGTATGATATGATGTTTTGCAGTATATACACATTGCAGAATAGTTAAATTAGATAATTCGCAGGGTTTGATTTCATATTTTGCCATTTTTAGTGGTGTAAATAATACTCACTCTCCACATTAACAAGTAATATATCATCACTAAGTGTAGTCATCCTGTTGTACAATAGATTTCTTGAGCCTATTCGTCCTATTAAATTATAATCAGGTATCATTTACCAGTATGTTCCCAAAGTTCCCCTGCAAGGCACATCACATTTTCTTTAACCACTCTTCAACTGATAGACAGAAGTTTCCTTACACTGATCACTGAAAATCCTGCTGCAGTGACCACCTGCATGTAGAGACTTCTTCAATCTATATCATTTAATTTTCTCTTGCTATGTGTCCGTGAAACATGCCTCATATGTACAATGCCACAGTCTGGCTCAGGCACTGGGTGCGCCCAGAACAGCGTGAACATGGTTTTGGTGTCCTTTAAGTACAAAACTGACTGAGGAAGTTCTCGCATATCAGTGTATCCAAGAGCCCTCTTCTCAGAAAACTGTCACAGAAAATTTACCAAACAAATTTGTACTTGTACACCGTTAATTCCACACAGCATGTGATGTCTACTCCTGTGATGACCTTGATGCGTATTTTCTATCAGCCCTGCATAAAGTTCTTGGCTTCTTTTCAGTGGCATTAACAACTACAATAGCAGTGTCCCTGGCACGAAATTTGCACTTGCTCCTTTCCTAGCCAAGCAGCAAGTTTTCAAATTATTTCACTCTGCTTCTTTCAGCTCCTGATTCTCACTACAATCTTGAGAAAGCACCCAGTAACACTCAGGCGTCTGCTTAAATGTGGTGCTGCCTTAAAATGTTCTCCACCAGATAAGCCAGTCTGTCACCTTTAAGCTCAGCCTCGCACAAAGCGTCAGGCATGATAATAACACATTGGATTTTTTACAATAGTGCAACAAGAGTAGCTTTTAGTCCAGTTTCAAATAAAATTTTCATTTGCACCTGAAATCTCACCAGCATGACATTTGATGTGTACCATTCCAACAGCGTCCTTGCCTTCTGAGGCTCTTTCAGAATCACCTAGTAAGCTCTACTTAGAGCATTCTAGGTCCTCCAAACTTTTTCTCCGAACTTTTTAAAAAGGTGCTTAATTTTCTTTTTGATTTTGACAGAGACTCACACAGCTAAGAGGTTGCCTTGAATCTCAGAGAAAGTTTTTCACTCAGACTTTTCAGTAATCCTGGGATCGTTAAGATTATAGTGACTCTAAAAGATGGAATAAATACATTTTGCATAATAAGGTGGACATGAGCCTTAACATGTCCCACAAAACTCTAATGTGTTCAGAGATGTGGATTTTAAAAGGTGACTGGATTGACCAAGGGGATGGTATACTCACCAGCGGTGAGTTCAGTAGTTGAATAGGCTCTTAGGAGGTAGAGCCTGGTTGCAGGTGTGTCACTGGAGCATGGCTCCGCACTTCTCTTTCTGCTTTCTGGCTGCTATGCATTGAGGCACTTTCTTTAGTTGTGTTCCCCATCATGCTGTTTCGACTTTACTGTCAGCCGAACATGGACTGAACCCACTGGAAATTGTGAGCCAAATATTCCTCACTTTCTGTAAATTTTGAGCATCAAGCATTTTTGACCCAGTGACGGGAATGTAACTAGTACAGGGATTCCCCAGTGACTAGAAGGCTTCTCCAAAGACTCCACCTCTTAAAGTCGTTATCACCTCTGAACAGTGCTAGCTTGGAACTGTACCTGTAATGTAGGGATCTTTGGGGAACATTTTAGATTCAAACTATAGGAGCAGAGAAGGATAATTTATTTTCTTTACAATTTGGGTGTCTTTTTTATGTTTCTCTTGTCTAGTTCTAATATAAAATTGAGTAGAAAAGGAGAAAGGATTTCCTGCCTTATTTCAAGTCTCATATGAAATATTTTAACCTTGCTTCATTCAGTTTGATATTAGTTATGATTTGGGCTTTATTCTGTTTAGGTACATTACTTTTATATTTAATTTTCATCATGAGAATTTTCATCATGAAAGGATCTTGAATTTTGTCAAATGTTTTTTCTTGCATTTAAGTAAGTGGTTGTGCCTTTGTCTCATTTACTTAATGTGATATGTCATGTTTATTAATTTATAGGTGGTGAACTATCCTTACATACCTGTGACAAATTCTACTTGACTGTGTTGAATGATTTTTCAATACATTGTTGAATTAATTTACTTGCTTCTTTGTGAGACTTTCTCTGTTTGTGTTTATTAATCATCTGTGGTTTTCTTTCAGTAGTTTTAATTTGGACCTTTTACCACAAAATTGATGGTTTTTAGGTAATGAGAGAAATATGATGTATGTATCTTGCCATAAATACTTACTCATATCAACCTAGTTCTTTCATTTGTATCTCATGATAAATAAATTATAATAGTATTTTGGAATAAAATGTTCTATATAAGATGTAAGTGAAGTAAATTATACCAAATAACTTAGAACACTGCAATCTTACACTTTAATGTAGCATTTAATATGAGCTAATCTTAGTGAAAAGGCAAGTTTGATTGACTCCATAGCTGAAAACATGGTCAAACACAATGTTAAATCTGAGGCTATCTGAACATATCAATAAAGTAGCCAGAAAAGTCTACCAAGATCATGAATAGAAATTTCTTGTTAAATGGCAAAAATATTTAAGATATTTATAAAATATTAATAAAATATTTAATATTTAGATATAGTTTCTGTGTGTATATCATAGCCTAAGGAACAATATTGTCCAAGTAATATTAAAGACATTATAATGAATACCATATTTATCTGAAATATGGATTCTGATATATGAGAATTGCTAAAGTAAAAAAAAAAAAGACATACTTAAACAGATAAGCAAAGTTTTATTTGAGACTACCTTAGTAGAAGATCAATACTAACTTTTATTTCATTGGCACAATGGGTGGCAGAACTTTTAATTCCTAAGTTAACTGAAGACAAAGTTCTGAGGGACAGTAGGTAGAGGATGGGTCAATGGAATATGACCGGTATGATGACTTATTTCTGAGTTAACAAGTGCTTCTATCTGTGATTGGACCATCTGGGTTTGACAACAGGGGTCCATCAAAGTGAGTCTCCTTGCCATTATATAGGGTTGGGACAAAGGTTACTGTTTTCCTTTATTATTGCATTTCAAAAAGATGATACTAAGATCCTTGAAAAAAACTTTTCTGACTTATAAAACTAGCAAAAGCTATTAAGGAGATTTACTTTCATCCAAATGGAGCACAGAAAGAATCTGTGATTATAAATTTTGTAATTTAAATCAAAGGAAATATGAGTCAGGGCTCTACAGAAAGAAATCTGTCTAACTTTAGTCATGCCATGGGGAATGTTAAGGCCAACCTGGACAGAGCTTGGAAAACCCAAAACACTCCTCCATTGTTCTAGTTCATTACTTGCATTTCCAATTCTTCTAATAATTCATTTTAAACTTAAAAATGCAATACCTTTGGCTATTCTGGTCATACAAATAGAAATACATGATTATATTTAACATCTATTATTGAAACATAAATTTGATAGATTTTCTAACTTGTAAAGTTCTATTTATACTCCATGTTATAATTTTCAGATACAACAATGGTTCTTTACCATAAAAGCTGGATTCTAATGATTAAAGTCTTAAGTCTTCAAGAGTAGGTAATACTATAGTTAGTAACTGTGCTGTGTATTAAAGCTTAAATTTATGTAATTTGAAAATAAATATAACAAAGAGTGAAATGGATTAGTGACATGATCTAATTGGTATGGAGTTAGCTTTTTATGTATTTCAGACTTATACTACACATGCACGTATATATTACTTTTTTATTTTGCTTTTAATAATTCATGGTCTTTGCACTGAGGAATATTTCCAGATTTTTGTGAGTGGGAGGAAATGAGGTTTGGCTATGTTACTAAATTGCTGAAGCTGGGCTTGAATTTGTGAACTTGTTACTTTGGCCTCCAGATTGTCTGGATTACAGGCATCTACCACAGTGCATGGAATTATTTCATACTGTATTAATTTTCCTTGTCTTATACATGAGCCAATCCCCAGTTAGTAGATACTTTGGACACTTGAGACCTTGAAACATGGAAAAATGTTAAATGAAAGAAAACATTAAATTGGTCTAAAGTTTTAATCTCTTATGAAATGTTAAAAATCGAAAAGGTATTTGTTGTATTTCACAATTGTTGATGCTTATTTACTTAATGTTTTCCCCAGTAGATTTACATTTTATTTTATATTCTTTTCCATATATTAATCCTAGGGAAATGTAAGTATGTGAGATTCCTAGATATTTTGTAGATATTTATTTCAACAGGTTGAATGAAGGCACATTTTTTGTTACTAATAGTTGACATGCTTTGATAATCTTCTTTTACAGCCATCAAAAACAAAACTCAACAATTGGCATGCTGATCTTAACATGGCAATATACACATGTGGTTTTATAACCCATGCACTAAGGCAGCACACTCCATCTTTCACATGGTACATCAGTAGAAAAGAAAGAAACTACTTTAGAAAAATATGTTCAGAGCTTCAACTTTTTTGATTTGGTGGTGAACTTTAAATATGCAGTGTTTATATGCTATAAAATCAAATGAGCAGAAAATGAATTTATTCTGAGGACAAGGCTTTTTAAGATAATCAGCTACATTTGATGAATAGACTCAATTGCAATTGACTTTGTGGATCTGGAAGAAGTTGTTCTTATTTCATGTTTAATTATTGGCTCTAAAATGCAGTAAATGAGTAAGGAGACTTTTTTTTTTAAATAACAGTATTTCTTCTCCCACATCTGTACTGTGCTCAATATTACATGTACAGAAAGTACTTACAATTTGCTGAATATATTATCTGGAATTGATGGTTTCTTTCTTTTTCTTCATATTTTTATTTGATATTTTTCAAATAGTATGATATTCATGCTAAGTAACTTCTACGTATATAATTTAGAATGGTGAAAATAAAGATAAGAAACATTTTTGGTTGAATTTCTCATTTTTCTATTTTTGGGATGGCATTTTGATAAAATATCACGATTTCTCATTCAATTCAAATCAAAAGCACTTTCTTTTTCATTGAATGATTGAAAGAAGAACTTAGTCCATTTTTCCAAAAATAATGACATGCTATAACATCAATATTCTCAATAAAACAACAACAGTAACAAGAACAATAATATCAATAAAAACATCTCAAACAAGTCCTTGGAATTTATACAAAATGAAATATACCCATCTCCCATTGCCAGTGGGTAATCATATTGCAGTAGACTCTACTTATCAAACCAAATATAATAAAACTAATTCTTAAAATAGCAAACTGTCAGTGTAGTGGTCTAAAGAAGCTCTCTCCCAACACTTTTTCATGAAAAATCAAAAGTTGTAGTATTTATAATACTTTTCATTCAAAAAATTACAATAATAAATTTCTAAGGAGAGTATTGCTTGTAAGATATTGGGGAAGTTTTAACAATTCATGAGGGAAAACATAAGGGGTAGGAGAATTGAAAAAACTGTAATTATTACTTGGGTCAGGTTATATTCAATAACTGTTTTTGCAAAAACAGTTTAAACAAATGGTGTTAATAAGTTCTAAAGCAATTAAGGAAGCAGTAAAATAAACAGCTCATTTATCTTTCCATTTAACAAATAAAGCGTCAGTGTTCACCACATGTGAGCCAATTTACTTACTGTTATAAGCTTGGTATCATAATAAAGTCAACTTTCTGCCAATCATGTGGTATCTTCTAAAGGAGTCATAAAATAATTCAACAGCCAAAAAAATCCTATCATTAAATAACGGGTTTTCAAAACAAAATTAAAAATTTTCAAGTCACAATACCTCAAGTACTGTTAAATTTAAAAAACTCCCTATCCACATATAGTTAGTGTCTACTATAAAGGAAAACTCAGATGTAGTGTATATCTATCATTTCAAAAAGTTCTATTAGTAAAATATAGTATGGAGATACCTGACAATCTCACCAGACATGGCAGGAGTAGCAGTGCTATTCACCTTTGGCTAAACCACTGTGGACTAGTTTAACATCAAATAACATGGCAGGAGGTGCAGCTATTTCCTGAGTCAAAGGCTATAATCTCTCAGGGAAATTATAAAAAGTGATTCAGACACACGCGATTGCACATATGCACATCCTGCACAAATATCAGGTTCTACTTATGTTTGTGAGAAAAAAGAAGAAACTACATTTTTAGTAGCATAGTTTAATTTTCAGTATTCTTATCTATTTTTGGTACATACATTAACAGTTTCCAAAAATGTAGACAGGAACATAGAAGAAAAATTGAGAGCTTCCTCTAAATTAAAAATGCTTCAGGAAACAAAATATACAGAATTTAGAAAAAAAATAAGAAAATGGTACTGGAACTGTGACCAAATTTACAAGTACCAAAAAGGAATATGAGAGTTGTGTGAAGCGTTGCCATTATCTACAGTAAAGTCCACTCACGGTAGAAATGCATGTAAAGATAGACTAATAATTTGGAGGATTACAGGGAAGACAATAGGGCACTACCATAATATTATATTATCAGGATCTTCACTGCATTCAACTTTGAAAACACAATTTTATCTCCTTATTTCTTCTTCTGATAGAGGTACTATTTTCCTTCTTCTCAACTTGATACCAAAATACATCTCTTTAAACAATGCTTAATCTCCAGATAAACATAAGGAAATAATTATGCCTAACATAAAACAAATATATTACATATAATCAAAAATTTAATAACTCTGTCCTCAATGTCTCAACAGTCCCAGCATTTTTCAAAAGGCCAAGTCTCTTCTGAGACGCAAAGCAGAATATTATAATAAATGTCTGTAAAAATTTTTAAAAAAAGTTACATAAAGCTAAGGTGCGATGATATGGGGTAAACATTTACAGCCCAAAAGGAGAGGGAAAAAAAAACGGAACAAATCAAAACTTACACTCCATAGGGCAAGTGTTAATTCCTGTAGCTCCATAACTGGCAACTAGAGCACATGGTGATAAAATGTGAGCTCCAGACAGCTTGGCAGATTCCATCACCATGTCCTTGCTGGTGGCCATGCACCTGGTCTCTTTTTGGGCTGGCTCAACTGACTGTCTGCACCTTTCTTCAGCAGATGTTTAATGATCCTAGACTGACTTCCAGGTGTCCACTTTTTTTTATTCACAGAACTTCATTCACTGCCCTTTCAGAGTTTCTCTGCCTGTCTCCCCAGGTCTTCCTTTGAAATCTGGGTGCAAACTTCCCTGACCCTATAATTCTTACATTCTGGATATCTGTTAAAAAACAAAGCAAAACACACAAAACACAACAAAAACAAACAAAACAAAAAATCTAGCATCATATGGATGATGCCAAGGTCTACTGTCAGCAGGAGCAGTGGCTAGTCTTCCATGACTTTTGCTCCTAATACTCACTTTGAATCTAGCTAAAAGCAACAATTAGTACCCATACCACAGCCTGCATGTTGAGAAGACTTGAATTTCCTCAACCAGTGAATTAGTCCACACCATTTAATATCAGTCTCCTGCAAAGTCTTAGGATATGGGCAAAATGTGGACAATTTGTTTGCAGAATGTTACCAATGAAGATCTTATTCCCAAATGAAGCCTCTTATCCTGACCTTTACTGTCCACATTTAGCATTATGATTTTCTGAACTCTACCCCCACTCACGCATCAGGCTATGCTTATAGCTTTCTAGGGCTTCTCTCGCCCATAATTGTAAACCATTCCAAAATCTCCACACCAACCAGTTCCAAATGCTCCTAAACAACAGGGTCAGGAGAGTCACAGCAAGTCTCCCACTCATGAGACTTATTTTCATAAAAGTCAGCTTTCCAGTGATGGACACAATATGCAACATCCACAATTTAAATGAGGAGACGTTTGCTTCTGCTCACATTTTAATGGGGTTCAGCTGGCTCCAAAGCAGAAACATCATGGAAGAAAGCCATTGTGGAGCGAAGGTACTTAATTCTTGGTGGCTGAGAAGCAGAACAGGGGAACAGTGTCAGAGAAGGGTAGGGAACCAGCTCTAGACCTAAAGGTTACACCCAGAGAGACACATTGAGATGTGTGCTACACTAATCCCCCAGGAAGATCTCAAAGCCATCAAGGTGACACATGCAAGTTTAACCATCATATTAATCTTGATCGTTTTACATTCCCTGCCTCAAAATCCCAACATTTGTGTTTTGGGGGGTTTTGCTTACTATAACTCTTCAGAATATGTTTACTTCTTCTTTCACTCATTATACTTATAACTTTGTTGTTGTTGCTAAATATTGGTTACATTACATCAAGTAAGAGTGATTGGGTAGGTCTTCAATGTAAAGACTTCTCTAAGGGTCTGGCTGTATTTAATGTTTTCTTTAGTTGTTATGTAATAAGATTAGATTCCTTATGTATCCTTATCATCTTGCTTATTAGATTTGAATTCCTAAGGCACCCCCCCAGATAATTTGTGTCATGCATATCTTTTTACTAGACTCCAGTGTTACTATACAGAAGTAGTGTTGGTGTGTAGGTTAAAGTGGAGAGGAAAATATTTCTATAATCTCATGAATAAATTTTCATCATATATATATATATATATTTGCCTCTCCTATACTTTGGCTTTGTTTCACTCGAATTACTTTGAGATTTTAACTTTTTCTTTTGGTCATAATTTGTCCCTATCTTTCAGGGTTCATATGCTTTGCATCTAATAATGAAAATTCTTGCATATCCAAGTGACATTGTATATCATTTGTAAAGACAAAATAATTTTTATCCAATTTTATCATAAAATTAAACTTATCTAATAGAATCCACCTTGCCATTCTAACATTGGCAAAATATTATTCTATATGCAAAATCATTAATGTTTGAATAAAATAACTAGAAGTGCATTGTTTATGAGTCAGCACTATTTCTCTTTCTTTTATAATATCTGTGAGTTTATTTTTTAAAGGTATTGATAACTTCATAGAAACCTCATAGTTTGTAGTGGAATCTACCCTAATTGAGACTGGAAAACACTCTTTCTGAGGTGCCAAAACTGAATTGATAAAATGGCAATGTGTCAGTTCTATAGTGATGAAACATTTCTTTATCCAGAAACTATTTGCAGCTCAGTAGAAGAATCTGTCAATCAACTATATATCATGACCACCAAAGAAAGTATAAGAAAGATTCTGCTTTGTTTCATGGGGAAATAGAACTGATCTGCTTTCATGTAGCAATTTATTTCAATTATGAGAAAAATTACTCTCAAATGATAAGTTTTGATTCAGGGAATGATATTTCTGTTTTGAAATTTTATTTCTCTGTGAATAATTTATTGAATTAACAGAAGGGAATAGAATCAAAATGTTTAACAAGGGTTTCCATGTCGAAAATAACCAGCCAAATGAGTACTTTCTGAAGCCTCATATATAGGCAGAAAGGTAGGTAAATATAATATATGTACAGCAATAAAAAGAAGAAAGTAATGTATATGAGTAATGGTTGTGGTAACAGTGGCCTTATATCAACCCAGGTGCATAAAATTTCCATGACTTAGGGAAAACTTTAACTTACATATCCAATTCTTAATTACAGATTGCTTTTCTCCAGTGATCACAAACCTTGAAAATCAAATTAATTCCAAAATATTTATTAAACACTATTTTTCTAATTTGTCAAGCACAATAAAATATATTGAGGAGGAAAATTGAAACGGTCTGTGTTTCAGCTTTCTGGGAGTTAGCTTTTTCATGGTGAAAGACAAGTAGTCAAATGTATAAATTAAAAAAATATTCCTCTCAGAATGTAATAAATACTATATAAAAGTTTAAAGAAGTAATGTGAAATAGAAGAAACAGTTTTAAAATACATATCCAAGAAGTGCTCTTGCGGATGAAAATAAAAGCAGTCACTGTATTAAATTATGCACGCTTATGAAATAATTAAATCTTCACATCTATCCAGTGATCTGGGCAAGATTTTTATTCCTACTTTCAGAAGAGGAAACAGAGGCACAAGGATAAAACAAGGATGCTTATTCTTCCATGAGGAATGAAGGATCAACTACGTTAATCAAACTGGAAGTTTCAGGAAAGATGTGGACTCAAAACCTCTCATTGCATTTAGAAATGGATGTTGGATGTGACATCGGTGAGACCCAGTTTCCTGAATCTGAGAAACTGCAGGCCAAATAGGACTTGATTGCCGAGTGAAGTGGAAATGTGAGGGTAAGGACAGACATGATGAGAACACGACCAGT
>RJWT010052637.1:0-10534 GCA_004365215.1 Cuniculus paca | reverse complement strand
AAAAAACATAATAATTTAAAAATTAATTTGGTTTATAAAATATTTAACAAAATAGAAATAGCTTAAAGGAAAAAATAATCAGTGGTGAAAGCACCCTTCAGTATGTTTAATTTACCAAAATTTTCCTAAATGACTCAAAATGTGGTTCTTACATGTGATAAATATTTTCTATACTGCCACTATATGTTGACAAATGAACAACATGTACTGTTGGTGAAGAGGCTCTAAGTGTCAAATACCAATTATCATGATTATGATTTGAACTTGTTAGAACCAACATCTTGAAATATTGAAGAGGGTTTGTGAAAGATGGGAGCAGAGCACGTTATAAGTTGTCTTTTATTTGGTTGTTATTATTAAACTATTGAGATTGTCCAAATATAAGTAACGCATATTACAAAAGCCTGTACTGTGATGTGACTATATTCTTTTAAAGACTGGTCAAAATAATACCGTATTGCATTTCATTTCTCATGAAGTACTAGTTTGTGCTGCTCTTCTTTCACACTCATTTTAAGAAATTTATACAACTTTTTCTAGATTTTTTACATGCTGTAGCTTAAAAAGAAGTGTTGCATTATATTCTCAGGTTAGAGGTTTTGATTGCCTTTTCTTCTGTGCACATTAAATTGATTCAATGTTACTAAATTTCTGGGGATGTGGTAAAAATGCTAGAACAGAGAATAGATAGGACTGAGACATCCTCTAAGATCTAGTAATCTGATTAAGTCCTTTTAGGGGCTCTCTCCTTTTGAATAAACTGTGTATCCTGATTTATTTAACCTGTCTAAAATTTAGAGAGCATCATTTTATTTTTCAACAAAGACGTCTTTGATGCACATCTTCCTCCATAAAATCTCTATGTAAATAACTCCTCCCCGCCATACCATAGGCTACTCACTCCTTTATCATGCTGTTCCTTAGGTAGTGGCTATGACCACCATAGGGCATTTATTTGTGTGCCCATTTGTATGTCCTATCCTCTGCTCTGCATTTCCTGAACATGGGGACAGGGGCAGGATGCCTCTTCCACACTCCCTGCACTGAGTGCAGAGTCTGGTCTAGAGTAAGTTTGCAACAAATATTTCTTGGTCTTAAACAGCATCACTTTTCATTGCAGTTAAGACCCCTCAAAATGTGGCTCATGCTTTTTTCACAGCTTCATTTTCTTTCCCTGGTACTCAGCTCCCAGCTGGCAGCCACCCAGGATCACTTGGTGTTCCTGGAACACGCTGAGCACTTTGAAGCATTAAGGTTCTTGTGCTGGGCCCGGGCTGATCTCCATGTTTCTGTTGAAATCACACCAATCTGTTTCAGCCTAATTCAGGTGTATGTCTGAACGCCTGTATGTATGAGAAAAACTCTGACCCTTCTCTAACCATTCTAGAATTAATTTTTTCTCCCATGTGCTAACCTGTAATTTGTTTAATCCCTCTGGCTTACATTATAGTTATCTGCGCATATAATTTTCCCTTTTGTGGATTATTTTTTGAAGGCAGAAATTATACTGATATGTTCATTCATTTACAATATGTATTGGCATTTTGTGTGCATCAAGTATTATATTAGTTCTTGGACGCAATGTGAGAGGATCCCTTTCATTTGGCTTTAGATGGTTTGTGGACTAAGAGTCAGGAGAAAAGAACAGAGAATTTCTACTGTTTGATCCTACAGACAGCATTGCATATAAATAACAGAGCTGATAAAATATATGATGTATATTTAAATTTTAAAAATTACTACAATAAAAGACACATTGCCATTAGTCCCTCTCAAAATCCTCCTCCTTGCTTTGAACTCACCTATTCCATTGTTCTTGCCACTCTCTGAAGCAGTTTTGGGAATCCCCTTTTCTGAATGTCTTTAGAGAGTGTGATTGAAAATATTGAAGTGCTGTTGGCAACTGCCATCCAAAGGAAACACAGGTTTGTAAAAAAAAAAAAATACAGTGTGTTCTCATCCACCATGTTCACCAGTTATGGTTCACCTGACTTCTGATTCTTCCCCAAAGTGAAAATGACCACGAAAGGTAAATGTTTTGATTTAATCCAGGACATTGAGGCAGTCACAATTTCCCAACTAAAGACACTTATGAAAGAGAACTTCCACAAATGCTTCAGAAAGTGTTAAGAATGATAGGATAAGTGTTTTCAAAGAGAAAGACAATATTTCAAGATAGATTAATTACAATATATCTTCCATAATAATTTTTAAAATTTAAGCATTTACCATATTTTTCTATCACTTCATGTATCCCCTGGAAATGCAGTTCCATCCCTGCTAGATGTCCCTTCCCAGAGTCCCACTTCATCATTAGAGCAAGGTCATAATTCCACTCTTCTCTTTTTGTGTATACTTTCATTAAGAAGATAGAGTTGTATGGCTTATTATTCTTTTATTGTTGCTCTTGAAGTTTAATTGATTTTATCTCTGTAGTAAACATGTCATAAACTGGCCAGGGGCCAATTCGATTATGGCATGCTTGGTGCTGGGGTTGCCTCAGAACGCTGAGGTCTCTTGAGTGCAGTGGCTCCAGTATGTCACCTGGGTCATGGCATTGTCTTTAGCAAATCCTTCCCCCACTCTGGGTTTCTGCATCAGTGTGTGTTTGTGATTGTGGGTATGTGTGCGTGTGTGTGTGTGTGTGTGTGTGTGTGTGCATGTTACCATCACGTATTCCAAGCTGCAGATGTTTTCAAGGATGGAAATAAAGCCTGACTCATCTTGAATCTGTGAACTCACCCTAGTCAGGAAAGCAGATGGAATGTGAACAAAGGTCAAAACAGAATCATCTCGGTAGTGTGTCTGCTGATATTGTAATAGGTACTTAACTGTCTCTGTTCCCTTATACAAACCAACTATGAAAGCTACCCATGTCGTTTCAAGAATGCTGAAATCAATATTTTCCTACAGGTGCACTGGAATTTCTTAAAATCAAAGTGGAGGCTGCCATCTTGCCAAAATAAAGATAATTAAAACCAGCAATATAAAAGTCTCATAAAGGAAAATAGTACTTCACTTCCTGGACAACTATTGACTTAAGGCTTTAATAGAGAGTGACAGGAGTGGAATGGTAGTTTTAGTGATTAAAGCAGAATCAAAATATTTGGAACAAACTTTAAAAATGATGAAGTTATATAGCACATTTAATTAATATCATATACACATAAATTCTGTTGCCTTTGGATTAGATTTTATATTTTCCTATGATGTATTTGTCTTCTTTGGTGCATATTATCTATAATAATAAATTTTACTCACCAATATTTAGCACATAGCCAAAGTTAGGTAGTAGTGTGAAATAGGTTATATTAATACATTTGTTGTCAATAATTCATGAGGCAATCAAACAATGTGTGTTTCTCATTGTGAAGAATACATTTTAACAGTCAATAATAATAATAATTAACCCTATGATATTTAATCTGTTTATACATTCATGCACGCAAAACACACACACACACACACACACACACACATACGCTGGAGATCTGTGTTTCCAGCCTACAGGAGGTGTTTCTCACTAGCTCTGTTATGGTGGTCATTGGAAATGGATTAAGCAAATACTTAACCAACCTAATACTGCAATGTCATGTATGACCTTTAAAAAATAGAAAGCAGTTGCCTCCAGTCTAGGATTTAGAAAGGTCAATAGGCAATTTAAAGTTTAAAGCCAAGTATATTTTTTACAACTTGTCTGTGGAGATAAGTTTTTCTTATTCTTTGCTGGTAAGACTTGCATGAGTCTCTGTTAAGCACAACGGAAATGGTATTTTTAGTGGTAATAGATCAAAGTAGAATCAAAATAATGGGAAAAACTTTTAACAGTAGTGAACAGTTATATAGCACATTTAATTAATGTCATTTATTCTTCATTATATTCTATGAGGAAAGCAGTTTTATACTTTCATTGGAGAAACATAAATGGAGCCTTGTGGAGGGTTTATGATGTAACATAGTCATTAAAAACATTCAGTAGAAATGACATTGGAACCCAGATCTGTCTGCAAGACATTCTTTCCTCTACATTTTAGTATGATCCAATTCTTTGACAATGACTATTTTAATGTATTTATTACAGAAAATCGAAAAATGTTTCAAATGCAAGCACATACTCTAATGGATCTATTTTCTTCTTTTAGAAGATAATCTCAAAAGATTACTAACTTGGGCTACAGTGTTGAACCTTGAAACTATCATTTTATGACTTTTTGAAAACTGAATATAAATGAAATGAATATGGGAATGCCACAAGTTATTGTGTTAAGCTGTATGATTCTATAGGGGATGAAAGTTTAGTATACAGGGTCATGGGTGCAGTAATTATCCCAATACAATTTATGATACTGCATATCAGAATTGCAAAGCTCAAATAAAAATTAAGACAGAATTGAAGAAAATAAAACAAGAGGAAAAAATGATCTAGAGACTGTGGGTGATATGTTTCTTAAAGAAGCAACCTAGGTCCCATATGTTCACACAGTGACCTTTAGTATTGAAATATGCCATAAAGTTATCTAAAATAAGATGATGCAATAATGAGTTAAGTTCTATGAAATCTACAATTGACCATATATTTGTCTTGGAAATTATGGAGTGAAAATGTCCTTCAATATGTATTTTAGTAAAGATATTTTAGATGGGGAAAGTGGGCAGCTGCAGACTTTAAAGAACTCACAGAACAGAAAACAGAAAAGCACCTTGTAAGGCACTTACATTAGGAAGTATGAGTGTGTGTGTGTGCGCTTGGCAGTGGTGGCATGATGGTGGGACTCTACTGGATCACAGTGAGGTCTGTTTTTAGGTGACACTTAAGGACTCTCAATCTTCAGGCCGCTTTTCTGTTACCAGGCTTCAACTTCTGTCTTCCTTTCCATGGTTTATTGGTGATTTTTAATATTTTGGTGTGCAGTGCAGTTTTACAAAACCAAGTTTTCCTTAACATACTCATATTGAGTATTATATAAAAGTTATTCAACCGGAGCACATTTTTCTTATTAACAATAATGTGTTAAGATTATTTTTACATGAATATGAGATGCTTCATGCTGAAAAGAGATTATTCCTGCTCAATAAGTATTATTATTAATAATGATGTGCTGGTTGAAGGACAAAGTAGAAACCTTACAAGGAAGAGAGAGTTCTATATCTCTTTTTAAAAATGTTTATTATTTTTATTAAAATATTGAAAAGCATTAAGGATAAAGTAAAAATTGTATATAATTTCAGCTTCCAGAGATAACTACAGTTACTATTTTGTTGTGTTTCTTTGTATGTATTTATGTACATATATTGTCCGGGCCTATCGTATATATGTAGCTTTATATTTAATTTTCTTAGTTCACCAGTAAATGAGTTTTCTAGATATTCAATACATTATAGATATATTATTAAATTTTTATGTTCTTTGTATATATATTACTTAAATATTTCTCTACATGTACATTTACCTATTTTTTGTTTTACACTACAAAATAGAAGTATGGTAAAAGTCTTTGCATACAAATCTCAGTGCTAATATTTTAGTCTATTTCCTGAATCTCATGGAAATGCATCCAGTGCCCTATTTTCTTCCACTTATTCTATGGAATGCAGATACACTGGTGAATAGATGTTCCATAATTAAAAAGATTGCTATTGTGAAATAAGTTTATGAAATGTTGAGTTCCACAAAGGTTCAAAGATATCTAAAGGACTTTTCTGAGCACTTAAATATGCAATTAATATGTGTGCTGTGAATTCATAAGAGGCAGATCAAGTATAGTTTTACAGCAATTTCAGTTTGGAAAGAACAAATGTGACTCTGTTTCATTCAGAATGATATAGTAGTAGCAATTAAGGATTGTTCTCTTCTAGTTGTATTAGTCAGGATAGTACAGAGCTAGGCTGCAGTAACAAGTACATTCAAAAGTTTCTGTGGCTTAACACAAAGGTGTATGTCTTGTTCATGTCAAAATGTGTGAATCAGTTACATGACTATGTTTCTTTTTCAAATAGTTTCTGAAGGACCCAAGGAAGTTTCTAAATTCTAAGTCCACCTGTTTTCAATTTTCAATTTCCTTTTTCATTTTTTCTTGGCTTGATTTTTTGACTTTTGTTTTTAATTTCAGCCACTTGCATAAGGTTAAATATGGAGATGGCACAATTGCTCGTAATTTTCTTATTTTATGTTCAATTGCTAAGAATTAGTCATGGCCTAGACTACTTAGATTTATAGGACTGGGAAAGATTAAGGGACATATAAATATTTGATAAGTACTAACAGTGTTTGCTGTACTCTTTTTCAAAAAAATAGTGGATGTTAAATTTTGTTGTGAGCTTATTTCGAAGCTTTTGGAATGATAATATTTTTAGCCTATTAATGTTATGATATTATTTAATAGATATCTGAATATCAGACTCTTTACAGTCACTAAATGTCCTATGCTTGGAAATGATTATGTTAATTTTATTTTGAATTAGATTTGATAGTATTTTTACCTAGGGCTTTGCATCTATATTCATGAATGAAATTGGTTTATAATTTTCCTGTTCAGTGTTTTTTGTCAGATACTGTTACTGAGGTTTTATTATGGAAAATTTTATATATGAATTTTAATAAAACTTTTATTTTGAGATAATTGTGCATGTACATGTATCAAATCCTATGTACTTGTCACCCATGGTTCCTAATGTTAATATTGTGCAAAACTCTGCCTCAATACCAAACCGGTTTACTGATATTGATATAAACATGATATAGAATATTTCCATTGCCCTCAAGATTTACCCTCATGAATGCACCAGCTTACTTTCTGCCCCACTTCCTTTGACTCCCATCAAAACTAATCTGTTGTCTATTTGTATAGTAGTCTCATCTCAAGAATGTTTTGTAAATGGAATTGTATAGTTTATACATTTCTGTGATTAATTTTTTCACTCAGGAACATTCCCTAGAATTCCTATAGATTATTGCACTTATCAGTAATTTATTCCACTGTATTGTTTAGTGGTAGTCCATAATATGGAGGTAGCAGAGTTTATTTAACTATATACTCATTGGAAAGACAACTGGGATGTTTCCAGATTTTTTCTATTACAAATAACTGGTACAAACAATTGTGTAGAGGTTTCGTATTAACAAAAGATTTTACTTCTGTAGGATAAATGCATAGGACTGAAATTATTGGTTTGTATGATAATTGCATGTTTAGTTTTTTAGAGATACTACCTAATTCTTTCAGAGTGACTGTACTGTTTAATGTAGCCACCAACAATATATGAATGAGCCAATTTATAGAATTATTCATGGCAACACCTAGTATTATCACCTTTTTTATGTTAGACATTCTGACAAGCATGCAGTAATATCTCATTGTTTTATATGCATGCCCCTTAATAACTAATCATATTGAACATCATTTTGTATGCATATTTACTATCTATGTCTTCTTTGGTGAAGTTTTAGTTCACTCATTTGTGCCTATTTTTAAATTGTACTAATTGTCTTAATAGTTTTATTATTGAATTTAGAAAATTCTTTATATATTGCAGATATTAGTTTTGTCAGATATATAATTTGCAAATATTTTTCCCGGTGCATAACTTACTTTTTAATTCTTTAAGAATCTTTTTCACAGCAATTTTTAAAATTGTTATACAGTCTAATTTATTAATTTTTCTTTTATGGGCATATTTTGATATCAAGTGTAAGAACTCTTTGTCTAGACCTAGATTCCAAAAACTTTCTCCTGTAACTTTTTTCCAAATTTCATAATTTTACAGTTTAAATTTTAGATCTGTGAACAATTTTGAGTAGGTTTCAATTTAAGGTATGAGGTTTAGAGGTTTAGAAGTTTATTTTCTTTTCCTTTTCCATTGCTTCCTCCCTACTTCTTTCCTTCCTTTCTTCCTCCCTTCTTTCCTTTCCTTCTTGCTCTTCCTTTATTTCTTGCCAATGAACATCCGGTTGCTCCAGCAACTTGTCTTGAAGATGGTTCTTCCTCTATTGAATGACTTTTGCTCCTTTGTCAAATCTGAATTTAACATATTAGTGTTGATCACTTTCTGCTTTCTTTGTTCAGTTCTTTTAATCTATGTGTTAATTGTTCCACTGATGCCATATAGTCTTTACTACTGTTGTCATGTAAAAGGTCTTAAAATCAGGTAAATGTGTTCCTCATGTTATTTTTTTCTTTAAAAATTATTTGCACTATCCCAGTTGCTTTTCCTTATTATTTAAATGTGAATAAACTTGTCTACTTCTACAAAAAGTCTTGCCAGGAATTTGATAAGAATTGCATTATACATGTATGTAACTTTGTGGAAAATGACTATGGTATCTTTATTACAAGTCTTCCTAATCATAAACACATTATAAGTCTCCACTGTTTAGAACAGTGTTGTTTTTCATTGGTACTCTGTGTTTTCAGTGCAGGAGTTTTGTATATGTTCTACTGTAATCATATTCAAGTATTTCATTTTAGGAGAGGCCATTGTATTTGGCATTGTATTTTCAATTTCAGTATGGAATTTTATATATTCACTGCTAATATGTAGAACTGATTTATATATATCTATTTTATACTTTGAAAATTTTTTGAACTCACTTGTTTTTTCTAATTATTATTTTTTATTAGCATATATTGTAGTACATAATGATTGTATTCCTTGTAGGGAGTTGATACATGTACACATCACATTTGAATATTTTTAAACCCCTTTCTCCTCCCCTTCCTACATCTCCTGGTAGCCTTTCTTTTTGCAAACTATCTATCTGCCTATTTCCTTTTATCTATTTTTTATTTTCTTCTTTATTTATGTTTTGGTTTTTTGTATGCAAGAAACCATGTGATATTTAAGTTTTGGTGTCTTATTTTTTCACTTAGTATTATGGTCTCAAGATGCATCTATTTTCCTATAAATGACTCAAGTTTATCCGTCTTTATGGCAGAATGGCACCCCATTATGTATAAATACCACATTTTTTAAAATCAGTTCATCTGTTGCTGGACATATAGGCTGCTTCCAAGATTTAGCTCTTGTGAATTGAGCTGCTATAAACATGAGTATGTATGTATCAGTGTTATATATCTTCATTTCTTTTGAGAAGTTACCTGGATGTGGAATAGTTGAATTGAACAGAATTTATAGGTTCAATCTTCTGAGGAATTTTCATAGTGATTTTCATAATAGTTGTACTAGTTTACATTCCTACCAACAATGGAGAAGAGTTCTTTTCCTTTGCAGCCTCATTGGCATTTGTTATTATTTGATTTCTTGGTAATAGGCATTCTTTCTGGAATAAGATGAAATGTCAGCGTTAATTTGCATTTCTTGAATGACCAATTATGTTGAACATTTTTTCATGTATTTATTTGCCATTTCTACTTCTTCATCGAAGTATCTGTTCATTTCAGATGTCCATTTTTGAACGGGGTCTTTTTAACTTATGTGGCTTTCTTAGGGATTTTCATAAAAGTTTCAGAAAGGTACTGCCATGGTGCCAACTAAATTCCTTTGTAGTCTGAGATTCTTCTTTTAGAAGTTTCCACTTTAAGTCTGCAGTAAAAGTACCATCAATACAGAAAAAGGGAAAGTGGTGCAGACTGTCTTCGAGTTTGTTTAGTGACGTTGAGTATATTCTAGAGCAAGTGAAGAAACAGTGTGACTTCATTGTCTAACAAATTGAGTTTGAATCCTGTTTTATTCCAAAGACAGAATGGCCCCCATGGTTGTTCGGCCTCTTTTTAGAATCCACTAAGCCTTGGTTGTCCTGTAACATTTTACTGTATTAAAAACTCAGGTCAAGCAAAAGACAAATAAAATATCTAGAAGAACAATTTCCATGATTCCATTTAGGAACTCATTTGGTAAACAGAGAGTTCTTCTGAAAGTCCAACTCAAGGTAAGCAAACTCTTAGAAACCCATTTGTTTTCTCCAGGAAACACAGAACAGTGTTTTTTGAAAAATATTCAAATTTCTTGCCAGAGGTAAGCTTCCTCAATTGATTTTGAGTCTCTTATGTATCAGGAATGTGTTTACATTCAAACTTTCTTGGACTTGTGAGTCCTTGACTGTACTCTTTTAGTATGCTCTTTTGTGTATGTAGGTATTATATATATCCTCTTTAATCTGGATGGATTATTAATGTCTGTAACATTTTGTTTTTAACCTTTAATGTGTAATTTTTTGCTGCACGTCATAGTTGGTTTGAGGGAAAAACTTTGACTACAGAGTTAGGGGCCTGTGTTGGGATTTTGACTGTTTCCTTATATCACCTGTGTGACCTTGGTGAGGAAGTAATGATTCTGTGCTTCACGTTCTCCAATAGAAAAAAAAAGGGGGGTAACTTCATTTAAACAGCTAATAGCTAATACATTCAAGCACATAAAAGAGGATCTAAAACATTTTGTTATATATATATATAAATATGTTATTATTGTTATTCTTAGTGTAATCGTCAGTATAATTTTCTTTTAAAATTGATATAGTTCCTCCTGCAGAAAGTTATTTTTAGTTGTCAATAAATACCATCTCAGGAATAAAATTTAC
>RJWT010052636.1:0-10535 GCA_004365215.1 Cuniculus paca | reverse complement strand
ACGTGGAGCCCAGTATCCCTCTTCACCTTTGCTTAAATATAGTCTCATCTTAGTGCAGTCTTCTTCCCTGGTAATACTGCGTAAGGTCAATTTCAGGCTGATATTCACTGTTACCTGTGGTCATAGTTAAACAGGGTTTATCAGAACCATAGTCAGTGGTCAGATCTCCAAGTACTTTTTATAAATGGAAGAAAAAGGTGCTTCTCTGAGAAGCAGAAGGGGCTGGGGATCTTGGTAAATGCATAGAAATCTAATTATGCCATCCAAAGGGATTTTGTCTTTGGCTCTTAACAATCCACTGTTCTACAGGCAGGTGAGGGATCCCAAATACTCACAAAAGTTTCTATAGCCTCAGCTTGCACCGGATGTGATACCAAGCTGCTCGCTTTTTGATATGGGCCCTCAGAGTTGCTTATTTCTTTTATTTTGAAGTCTCAGTGAATCTGGGACAGAATTAGTTCCATTTTAATGTTGAAGCAATGACAATACTACTTTCCAGAAGCATGACAAAACCACATGAGTGTCATTGAGATAAAGAATCTCTCAATGTAGAATATGTTCTACAGTATACTGATCTTTCTCAAAAGAATGTACTACAGATATGTTTATTCATTGGGGAATCACTAAAACTTGACCTGAAAAATTAAAAGCACAAGTGATTCTCATAGGATGAATTTCTACTCTTCCTAATATGTTTACCTACATGTTACAGTTTTGCCATTTTTCCACTACAGCAGTTTGCCAGTCTTTTTCACATTTTACCTTTCATTTTTTGTTTTTATTTCTAGACTATTCATTTCATTTGGATCTATTTCTTCAGCCTATTAAGAACATATCAGAGTTGATTTTTCTCCATACTTGTTTTCTTTTTCCAAGAAATAACATTATTGTTCAGAACAGTGAAGTTAAAAACTACTGTTAAGTATCACGTTGACTATAGAATTATTCCCACTTTATTATTTTGTATTATAAAAATGGCTGTGGATCCCACCTCTTTCTTTTTCAACTTTTTTGTTCATACTATTACTACTGCACAGGCTTCTTTCTTCTCATGTTCCTTTCAGAGACCATCTAATCATCCTGAAGGATTGAGTCTGGTATAGATTAAAAGATAAGTTTATAAACAGAGAGCTGAGCTGAAAATACCACCATCAAGTGATTTGAAAATTAGCAAGAAATGTTTATTTTCTCCATACTAGATATATAATATCCTGTTTGCATATTTAATTCAGAGAAAGTGGCATATATACACTATGTATCTGTTAGCATTCAGGATAAAAACATCAAAATACACCAGTACCTTTTCATTTCTTTTTATATTTTTTGTCCCCTTCTGACAGGTCATATCTTTTAGAAAACTAGTGCTATAAGGTCATATCTTTAAGAAAACTAGTGCTATATTAGAGAGTCTGAGTGTTTGAAGAAACTCTAAACTCACTTAAAATTCTGTTGAATCTGAGAAATTACTCCAGCATATTTCAGTACAATAAATGCACATATTCTGACATATTGTCACCAACTATTTGCTTGAATAGTTCAGGTAAGGAGCAGTGGCATTTTATAGCAGAGCCCTTTAGGGATAATTTCATCAAATCCTTTTTTCGACAGACTCAATGTGTGCCACCCTGTAACGTATCCATTTTTTCTGGGAAACTAAAGCTTACCTGTACTTGTAGAATTTGAAAGTTGTTTTTTTATTTCAGGTGGGGGACCAGATTCTTGGAGTAAATAAACAAAAAAAAAATAGCCCAATTGTGTTAACTTCTTAGATCTTTGAAAATGATTATCAATTTATGGTCAATATAAATGTGGTCTCAGGTAAAACTCTTCTGGAAAGTACAAGAATCTAAACAAACATTAGATGAATATTGAAAATGCTACACATGTTTTTGTTTGTTGGCGTTCTGTTGAGTTTTCTGAATGCATTCATGTGACTTTAAGGTATACACATTTTGGTAAAGTTTAAAATCTTAAATTTTCTAAGAGCTATTAATGTCAACTAAAAGTATCAAATGTCTTTAATAAGATGAAAGTTTTCAGATAATTTCTGTTCCACAGAGACTAAAGTTGAGTTTCACAGTAGAATGTTACAACTATTTAAAACCTAACACATTCTTTATATATTGCTAGTGGCTTTTTAGTATATGAATCACAGGAATTGATAGTTTTGTGTTCCATCTCCTATCACTTTCAGATATCATGTTAAAAAGGGATATTGAAAAACCAGCAAATAATGTAGAATAACAAAAATGACAAAGTATTTGGAAATTATTTTGTAGAAAGCACTATTGAAGGAAATGTAAAACTATGAGAACCCCATTTAACTATCTTCATAGTGTGAAATGGTTGTCACCAGAAGACAAAGTGAAATTTTTGTTACTCTGAAGGGCAAAACTAAAAGAGTTTTGGAATGTCAATGGACAAGACATTTCAGTTTACAACAGCAACAGTCCACTTTAGAGAATCTACTTTAATCTGAAAAAGATTGGTTTACTTAAGCATATCGTCCTAAGAATAACTGAATTTTTTGGTGATTATAAAAGAAGTTTCTTTGTATTGTGTAGTCTTTAAAATGAAAGAGGTAGGGACTATATCTGCTGTAGATATCTAGTGATTCCATAGAAAATAGAAATAATGTAAATCTTTGAAAATCAAACTGCACAATATAACAAACAACGAATACCCTAAAACAAAATCTAACTTATGCACAGTTCTTAGGAATAAGAGTAATGTTTTACAGAGAAATGACTTATTTTGAAATGTATTGTAATGAGATTTCTTCTTTAGATCACTTTGGAACAACATAGTTAAAAATACTCAAGACATTAAACAAAATACTACAAAACATGTAAAATGATGATTTTGAAGGAATTAGTAACCAGGATGTGAATAATGGTGATCCTCCAAGGAAAGAAACAAAGGAAGTGAGCTCTATGATTGTCTAATATCTACCTGAAAGAGTTCTTAAACATATTTAGCACATTGGTGGGGAACTCTTGTAGAACCTGGTGAGCTCCCTGAGTTTGTAATATGGAGTGGAGACAATAGGGAGGCTAAACAGTAACAGGGGAGAACTATACATGAAGTAAACACTGGAAACAAAAAGGGTGTGCTCAAATTTTAAGGTGAAGATTTCAAGAAAGGGGAAAGAGCCACATGAAAGAATTAGAATAAAAATTGGTTAATACTGACATAGGGCTCTGAATAATCCCTGTTCATATCACCCAGAAAAAATTTATAATTCAATGGACATTGGGTAGAGTAATGAAGTTTCTGCCATAGTACTAGGAAAAAAATGATTCCTGGGCAACATACTACTGTTGGTTCTATCTGGCAAAGTTTAACAGCAAGGTCAAGGAGATGAAACTGTTTTCCAGCAATTAGCTGCAGTATAAAGCTCAAAGACATTATGCTGAGGATATAGTTCAGTGGCACAATGTCTGTCTGGCAAACCCGAGGTCATGAGTTTGTTTCTTGGGTACTAAAACAATAACAACAAAAGACATTTGTAGAAATGCAAAATTATGCAGAAAAAAATTAAAAGGAAATTCAAATTTCCTGGCACCAAATCAAAAATTAGTAGACATGCAAATAAGAAAATTCAATCATAATGTGATTAATCAATCAAAATGAACCTAGGATGACACAAATAACTAGTAGAATAGGATATCACATCAATAATTAAAACTATAATTTGTGAGTTTATATAGCTGAAAGAAAGATTAAACACTATAACTAGATATATAGAATATGTAAAACACAAACAGGAATTCTTCAGTTAAAAACTAATAAGACATTGAAGAAAAAGTTAGTGAACTTTAATACACATTAATAGAAAATATTCTACACAAAACCCTGACTACTTCTCTTTTACTAAAGAGTAAAAACAAAGTTGACATGATGTTAGGGAATGAAGTAACAACTTCAGTTATGTATTTAAATTCCATGTAAAAAAGGGAGGAGGGCAAAAATATTTTTAAATGATAATTAATTTACTTCAAATGTGAAGACAGCTCACAGATCCACAGATCTCAGAATGTGAATTAACATGAAGCATAGAAAATACAATGATAATGTATAACAGCACATACCAACTAAGAGGTTATCGGAGGTCTGCTTCCTCTGCTTTCTCAACAATATCTTTTTGGTCTTTTTGTGACAGGAATTATGACTTTCTGTTCTTAAGATTATTTCTTTGGTCCTATACATTTGACATTTTGTCTATAATATACGTTGGTGATTGTTTTGGTTGAATCTACTTGTAGTTCATTGAGCTTCTTATATTGGATGTCAATATATCTTTGGAGATTTGGGCAGTTTTTACCTATTATTTCATGGAATAGGTTTTCAATCCCTTTCCAATGTTCTCCAGCTTGTGTAATTCCCATAACATGAAATTTTGTTCACTTAATGATACTTCATAAGTTTCATAGACTTTCTTCCTTTTATTTATTTGTTTTGAGTTAATTCAAAATACTTATCCTCAAGTTCGCAAATTTGTTCTTGTTCTTGTGTATTGTAGAAACTTTCTACTGTATAGCATTGCATTTTTTCATTAGCGTTTTTAGCTTCTTGATTTCTGATTGCTGTCTCTGGTGAGTTTTGCATTCATATCCATAATTGTCTTGTTTTATTGCCTACCTGTACTCTTTTGTACTTCAGTGCATTTTTTTACTATGTTTGCTTTCCAGGAATTTAATTGTTTCAGTTTTAATTGGGATCTATGTCTCAGTCTTTTTTTATTCCTGAGACAAAACATATCCGATTCCCACAAGTTAATGTAGGAAAGGTTTATTTTTAGCTCACAGTTTGTAGAAATTTCAATCCATAGTCAGAAGACTCTGAGGTATGGTAGCATGGCAGATGGGCATTGCAAAAACAAAACAGTTCATGGCAAAGAAGGCAGGGATCAATCAAAAAGTAGAAAGCCAATCTTCTTTCTGTCACTTTCTATTCCAGTCTACAAGTGTATTGATTTGTGCCATCCACTCCCAGGGTTGGGCTTCATTATTCACATCCAGATTTATGTTAAATCAATTTACTTACCACTCACCCTTAATTCTATTATCACATGATTCAGTCACCTCCCCAAAGTCCCACCTATGGGCCCATGAAGCTTTGATAGGACATCTAGATACAAGCCATGACAATTTGTAACTGGACAGTGATCACTGTCTTTTGTAGGTGACATATATTTTGTTTTATGTTTCCTTTTTTCCTTAAATTGATATCTTTGCATCTAGTAAAATATTTCTTTTTTCAATTTTATGGAGTAGCTCATATAGGAAAATATTCACCTTAGGTGGGATATAGGATTTCAGTTTGGTTGGTGCTTTGACTTTGGTTATAAGAGAACTCAAAAGTGCAGTCTATATGATTTTTTTTTAATTTTCTGTGCTAGCAGTATCTATGAAGGCCATAATTCATTATTTTGCATTGTTTCATGAAGCTAGCTGTATGACTTTACAGTGTACATAGACTTCCAAATACACATGTCCTCAAGCTATACACAGTGAAGTACCAATGGTTCTAGGGTCTGTGACAGTACCTGCCATGCCTTGGTAATAAAGATGTGAATCAGATTCTCCTCAAATCCCTCATAATAAGCACAAGTAGTATTAAGCATTGTGGTATCAGCAGCCATGGTTCCCAAACCAAAGATTTAAAGAAGATATTCCCCCAGTACTCTCAGGAATAGTACATGGATCTCTGGCACCAACAACCACAGTTATGCTACCATAGGATAGTATACAACCTTCCTGTGGACCCCAGGATAAAGCTACTCCCTGTAGCTTTAAGTCTATAGGCAGGAAGGAGGCCTTCCCTAGTTCTCACTGAATAAGTGCAGGGGGTAATTGGGATTAGAATTGGCAGTGGAATTGGATGTAACTAGGACTTTTCTAGCTTCTGATGTGCAGGTATAGACAAATCCAGGACACTTTGAAAGTAGCTACGTTGTCAAGGTTTTGGGCTGGGCAGGACAACCTCTTTAGCTTCTGTGCATCAAGTGTAGGTAAGACTTAGACTTGTAGCTATGGCAGTCCAAGGTTCTAAAGCTGTAGGATTCTGTGGAAGATATCTTATATTCTGTGAGGCATATACCAGCCCAGGACTTTGGCAGTACCAGAGGCTGGTTACATGACTCTAAGGCAAGATTTTGTCTAGTTATGGCTGTTGTAGCACCTTTGGTTCTGGCTATTGTGGGTGACCCTGTGATATTCTTTGAATCAGAGCAATCTTTCTTAGACGATCCAGTTTCCCAAACTAGATTTAAAACCTGTGGACATGGAATTATGCAGTTAGGACTGAGTCATAAACAATTTTCCTCCTTATCTTTTCTCAGTAGTGTGATATTCCTCCTGGCCAGCAAGCTATGATGGATTTTGCAGTTTTCTTTGTTCTTTTCCATAGTTTGTCTTTCCAAATCTCTAACTTTCCATGTTATTTAGGTTTTCTTCAGTTCCTTGTTAATTTCTATTGTTTTCCTTCAGTTACTCTCCTGGAAAAACAATGTTGCCTTTGTAGCCCTAGTTTTTCTCTACAGCAAAATTACGTACAGTAAACTTATAATTCAGCCATCTTGGCTGATGATGTTTGTTAATCACAATTTTTAAAAGCAGATTTTCTTATTTTATAAAGATATCAACTATCAACATATTGTATAATCTGTCCCCAGATGAAAAAGATATACAGAAACTTAAAGTTAAAATCTAGTCCTATCACTTATCATTTGTCCTGCTTGCTCAATTCTGAAACTGCACAAGGACCCTTTTGATATCCTTTCCTGTCCATATAGAGTAACTTTAGTGAAGGACACTTGTCAAATAGCCAAATTATTATACAAGTGGATTGTATAATACTTGATTCAATTAATTCTATTATGAATGTGAAAACTCAATGTTTGTGAAATAATATCATAAAATTTTATTTATCTCCATGTTATGATTAATGTGGAATTGATAACCACTTTTTGGTTTTTTTGGTAGTAGGGATCAGACTCATGAGCTCGTGATTGTCAGGCAGGCACTGTGCTGTTGAGCTACATCCCCAGCTTGATAACCATTGGTTATCTTACAGTTAACTCTGTTAAGAATGTTTGGCTCCAATGTTAGCAGAGCAAGGAAAGCAATGAATGGAGGACAAACTAACTCATAGCACACTGATTATAATTATCTACATAACCTTAATTGACTGAAAAGAAATGTAAGCAAGTACATGGAATATTTGTTGACCTGAAACTATTTCTACCACATGCTCTAATCATAGACATTAATCACAGAAACATTTTCTTATATGAAATAAAGATCAATAAGTGTAAAATCAATAAATTTTCTTTCAGAACTCACCAATCATGTTATTTACAAGGAATAAAACTTTTGAGAACAATTTAGACATTCACATTTTAAATAGAATCCAAGAAAATGTGAATTTATACATTCACACATTTCTTTGGCTATGGACTAGAAGGTTTTCAACAGAATGAAAGACAATTTACATTTTAATACAGCAAAATGTAGAACTTCTGATTAAGCAAATATGGAAAAGGCAATTCTTTACTAAAGCAGATGGAAAATATTATATATACTCTTACCCTCAAGAATTAATCAAATGTCAGTTTTTCAGGACTACTTAAGTACGGGCCTTATTCTGAATTTATTTTATGTAATTCTAAAATTCTGTACTTTTAACTTGACTTTTAGTATTAAATATCACTCAAAATTATTTTTTACATTTACTGTTACTTATTCACATCTAACATAGCATCTCAAAGTTCTGTATCAAGTTCATTGTAAACATGTTCATGAAACGAATGTATTTTTTTCTATTATGATTATTCACTTCTTTTCTTCTTATCAAGTTTCTCCAAACATATAAATCCTCATTGTAAAGAAACCCAGCAATTAAGTGTAATAAAATAATACTTCTTTAATTCTACCATTGATATTCTTTTTATACCAATTTTGAAATGAGGCCAGTGCTTTAAAATCTAGGACAAATGCAGGAGGTGGAGTTTGGAATCTCAATGGATGATTTAAAACATGCTGTAGGAGAAGAAAACAAGAGGAGAAGAACATAAAACGTACAAAATGTGGCAAAAAATTCATATGTTGAATGTTTAGATTTAAAAACAGTTTACAGGAACAGACATATTGATATCAATCCCTCTCAGTATGTTCCCCTTTACTTTAAACGTATTCATCTCTCATTCTTGCCAATTCCTGAAGCAGTTCTGGAAGGCCTCTTTCATGTGTCTTTAGTTGTGCTATTGTAGCTGCCTTGATTTTCTGAAGTGAGGCAAAATAGTTACCTTTCATGATCACTTTAGGGGAAGAACTAGAAGTTGCACAAGGCCAGATGCTGTGAATAAGGTAGATGAAAACACACTGATGTATGTCTCCAACCTGGTCTGACTCTCCCAGCCCACCCTGCTTGCTAGCAAACACGCTACTCTGCAGGGAACTCAGCTCAGCACTGAGGCTGTCATCAGCAAACACAAGAAAGGAGGTAAGTTAGAACAAGGAAGTTTGCAGGTCCTGGAGACATGCGGAGACACCCAAAAATTTGCAATGGATACACTATACTGCAATGGATAACTCAGCCCACTGACATGCAAGATTGCCAGAGAACTTTAACCACAGATACTCATTGGAATCTTCCTGCCTAATGTCCCCTGCCTTCTCTCCATCCCTATAAAAGGGACATACTTATCCCATTATTCTTAGTATGTGTCTTTTATTATAATAAACGTTTAAAATTTAAACATTAATTGTATTTTATGATCACTTCTTGTATGTTAAAAAAAGAGGGGACATTCAAAATTTAAAAAAGAATGGCACCTATAGCTCCAAGATACAAGAAATGGAAGAAGGAAACTTTCATATTTGAATTGTATTTTTTGGGGAAAAATGTCTGCTCACAATGGTTTATATCTCACAGAATCTCACAACCCTGTATATGTGTGCAACTACAAAGTTTTTGTCCATTCAGCATTGTACTAGTTTCTAGAATTGCTGCCTGCATTTAAGGAAGGGTAATAATATGGACTAGAAAGCGAAGGAAGGTGACTCTGAGAAGTAAGGTAGGATTCTGCTTATGTAGGAGTTGATGGTCTTCTTCTAACCTCAAAAATAGAGAATATTTAATTATATGCAGTTCCCCTGGATTTTGCTTGAAATAAAAGAAGACAGAGTAAGAAACACAAATAATATATCTATAGAATCCCATATATACATGGTCAAGTCAAGAAGTGTGGGAAGAGATATGTCTTAAATTAACCTTATCTCTTGTAACTCCAGAGACTTTGAATTCTGCTAGGCCACATGATTGTTTGTTTTGGAGGAAGTCTTGCTGAAGCCTAGTGTGAAAGGAAAGCAGGACATTAGCTCCAGTGGACCACTGCTGGGACAACACAAGATGCTTTGCTAAGATATGTCCAAAAGAACAGTAAACATAAAGGCCAGACATCACCAAAGATGGTCCTTGGGATGGTTAAACAATTAAGTTCTCATTTATCTGTACTTTACCCCTCCCATTTCCCATTTTTGCTTTTTATAAAGAAAAGACTTTACTAAGTAGCCAGAGAAAACTGTGATTGAGGCTTCAGTCCCAGAGAGTGTGCCCCACCACCATCCTGTAACTTTGTCTCTCTCTTGTTTTCTTTTCACCTCGCTTTCAGGACCTATCTCCTCACCGAAACCAACATTTGGTGCTAGAACAGGGACGTGAAAAAGAAAGTAGCCTGCCAGACATAAGAAAAGGATTTCTGTGCCAAGGGGATCAGAAAAGAGTCAGATGGGTAAGTAGACCTGGTCTCTGAGAATTTTGCATTGGAGTTACAATAGAAAATTCATTGTCTCAACAGCAGGAATATATTCAGGTTTTAAAAAGTTTGCTGAAAAGCTTGGGAGTCAAGGGAAATTGTTTACCTTAATAAGAAAACATTGCTATTGGGACATAGTGCTTTAAATTTAGAACAATGAAGATTGGTTATAAAGGCTTTGAAAAGTGCTTTATCAGCAGGAATTCTATTCCTTTACATGTGTGTGGTCCTTGTGTCATTTCATAACTTTAGCTTTAGAATCTATGCAATCTAAATCAGAACAGGAGATTTTGCTAGATGAGAGAAATGCTAAAGGCAAGGAACATTCTGATTTTGAATCGGACGATAGTTTACCTGAGGAGACTAACATTTCAGGGTCAGGGACTGATGATTACAGAGGATAAAGGCAAGTATGGATCTTTTGGAAACCTTTCTGCTACACTGATACCTACCTCACCATGGCCTAATGATAAGCCAATAAAATCCGATTTTCCTTCACTACTGCCTTTTGTGTCCGAGGCCTATCCTGTGGGACCATTGGACCCAATATATGATAAATCTAACCCCTTACTAGATCCACCTCAAATGACTACTAATATACCAGTGCTGATAACTGCAGTAATGAAGGCTTTTGTTCAAGCAAAACAAGAGAGAGACTAAGTTGTGGGATGGAGAGCCACAGTCTCTAGGACTGACGCCTCGATCATAGTTTTCC
>RJWT010052635.1:0-10533 GCA_004365215.1 Cuniculus paca | reverse complement strand
CTTTGCCAGCAGGGGACAACGGCCAGGTCAGCCAGGAGAATCTGTGCAGGCAGAGGGGCTTGAAGGAGCTGCCATGGACGGCGGTGAGGAATGGGAGGTGGGAGAGAGAGTCTGCGTGGAGAGAGTGGGTGGTCCGGAGGGTACAGACAGTGGAATATGCCAGAACCATGAAGTCAAACGTGGGCTTCGTGCCAGGTGACCCAACAGGTTCATCAGAAGACACTGACACAAGGAAGCCAGCATGTGAGGAAGGCTGATTCTGGAACCTCAGGGTAATGCGCTGAAGGCAAACAGGCGAGTATAGAGCCTGTTTCCTCCATTTAGGATAATGCAATCAGGTGAACATCATTCTAGTCTATTAGTAAATTCCTACTAAATGCCAAGAACTTCATTTATGAATTCAAAACCCGTACTACCTAAGACAAAAGGCCCATTATTTTCCCCATTTCCCAGCCAAGGAAGTGGAGACTACACAGTTAAGTAACCTGAGCAAGGTCAACCAACTCCTCCGAGGTAAAGAACTCAGACCCAGCTCCCAAGCCCACGTGCTCTGCGGCCTCCCCCGGAAAGCACAGCATGAATGGTGACTGCTCTGTGTCATGACACCACTGTGACTGTGACTTGCCGGTGGGGTCAACGTCAGCTCAGCAGCTACTCACGATTCTCCCTGAGGAAGACTGCTCGACGCCCTCCGGACCTGTCCACCTAGTGCCAGTTCTGGGGCAGGCCTCCATCCCTCTCTTCTTGGTCTCCTAAGCTGCCTCCCTCATCCAGCCTGTTTTAGGTCTCCATCCAAGAATTTTTTAAAACTACAGGTTTCACTGTGAGTGCCCCATGTCTTCTCTCTGCCCCTCCCTAGCAAAACACGCTAAGCTCTGCAGGACAGCATTCACACCCATGCAGCCTGACCTCAGGGCTCTCCGGATCTGTGCCGCCCACCCTTCCACCAGGCGTCTAGCACTGCCACTTGGACAGGTTCATCGCAAACCCAAGCTCGAATCCTTCCTGCTCCAAAATAAACTTCCCTGTTCAGTCCCTCGCACTCACGTACTTCTTTGTACGAGGCCTATTTATCCATCAAGGCCGTAATGCTACAAGGCTGAGAATTATGCCACTTGGCCTCCCTATGGCAACAGGAGATAGACATTCACTAAATTTTGGAAATGTAAGTGAAACCAACCTTAATATAATGAGTGGCTGGGTTGTGGTGATCAGAGTGGAAATTAATAGACTATTAAAAGCATCAGGTGCCATTCTGAATTCTGATAACAGACACGAAGCTCTTCTGGCTTTCCTCAGATCACTTGGCCTAATTCTCTATTCAACCTCCAACTGCTACAAGTCCTCCTCCAATCTTTCTTCTATGCTTTCTGCTCTCCAAAACCCCAACGTTTACCTTTCATGGTCATTTAGACTTTCAAGAACAGTTAGCAGTTGCACTGTGCCAAATCTGGTGAATAAGGTGGATGGGGGACATACGGTGACAAGTCTGCTTTTCGATGGATGGTACTCAGCCCAGGTGTGGCGGTACATGCCTGTAATTCCAGTATTTGAGAGGCTGAGGCAGGAGAATTGCCACAAGTTGAAGGCCAACTTGAACTACATACTGAGACCCTGCCTCTAAACAAATAAATAAATGTGATCCAAGATTCTCACAAGTATTTCTAAAGTGAAATTTATACTGCAAGCCCACTGAGAACATTCACTTGACTCATATGCTTCTCAAGCCACTTCCAGAAATACGGATATGACACCTGGTGGTTAAGGAAACCTACCACATGTGTCCATACGTATCAATGATTGTGCTATCAAGTGCAAAGCTCTCTTGGCCCCACTTAAAAAAAAAAAAAGAGGAAGTAAAAGCTTCATGTGGCCAGTACTGTTACTTCTCTATAGAAAGCCACAAGGCCTCAAAAGCAGCAAAACATCTGCTTCTTAGGGACCAGCTTCTACCCTGTGGTTTACCAGAAATTGAGTAGCCTGCCTCTAAAACTGAAACAGAGATAGCCCCCTTTAGAGTACAGAGTGACTGGAATGGGTCAAGATGGGAAATGGACTTCTGAGGCAGTGGTCTCCTTTCCTTTGGACATGGATTCATCTCCCTTCAAATGAAGACCATGATGTTTTGAACACTAATTTAATAATTAACACTGTCAACTTATAACTAGACAGGTATTATAAGCATCCAACAAAGTCCATGGACACAGGCTGTTTCTTAACAGACTTCTAGTATTCAGCTGGAATCCAGCATTTCTAGTAGTGAAATTCGAGGCTTCAGCCTTTATTTCTATGTCCATTCGCCTTTCTGTTCCCAACAGCATACAGGTATTAAGATGCCAGGATGCCCAAGAGGAGAGAAGAACATGTACATTTAAAAGGTGGTGAGTAGCTGGCTTGGGTCACCCTCCGGTGCCAGGAGCCCTGCTTTTATGCTGCTCAAGCCTGTGGGCGGCCCACTCTCAAATGTACAAGCTGAGGGCCTTGGAAGATTGTACTTGTTTCTCTGGGGCATGTCATGTCCCACCAATCTGAGTGTACACCTCGCATACACAAAATAAGTCATTTTCTCTTTCTGTATCCTCATAGCCAAGTGTGATCCAAATAGAAATACGTGTTCATTTATGGCATGGAGGTTCTTTGTTTCCTGCTACTCTAATTTTTAGACAAATTGTTATATGCTCTGTTACTGAGCTAAAGCACCCTATCACCAGAAGAAGGTATCTACCTGTAAGTCTCTAGTTGAGAAAATTTCAATTTCTGGCTTAAAAAAAAGGGGGGGGAGTGCCTGAACCTAGTACTGATAAGCTTGGTTTTATTAAAATGAATCTGGGAAATACTACTTCCCGTTTTCTGGGAGAATGGAAAGGAGATGTCAGAAGTCTTAGCATCTAGTCTGGTCTTCTGTTTCATGAAGAAAGTTTAAACACAGCAGATAACGGGAATAAAAATAATCAGACCAAAATACAGTAACATAATACGAAGTGTGACCAAAACATACAGTGGCTGTTTAAATATTTTTAAGAAATCTTTTACAGTAAAAGGCAGATCACCATTAATGTCCCTCAAAATCCTCCCTCTAACTCCACACACTTGTCTCATTTTCTCACCACTTTCCGAAGCAGTGCGGGACATCCCCTTATGTGAGTGTCTTTACTTACACTGGCACTGCTGCCTCAGTGTCCTGAATTGATTCAAAACATTTACCTTTCATGGTCATTTAGACTTTCGAGAACAGCTAGCAGTTGCACTGTGCCAAATCTGGTGAATACGGTGGATGGGGCACATACAGTGACAAGTCTGCTTTTCGATGGATGGTACTCAGCAGCAGGATTCGGCGTATTTTTTTTTTTTAAATCACACCTCAAAGAGCCTCAAGAAAGAGAATTTCAGAACTGTTTCAAAAAGTGGAAAGAACAATGGGATGACTGTGTTTGAAGGGAGGAGGATTAATGACAATGTGACTTTTACTGTAATAAATCATATCATCTACTGTATTTTCTGGCATACCTTGTATGACACCAAATCCTTGCCCTAGGGTAGGCGCGTCAAGCTGCCGAGTAAACAAGTAAGGAGCCTCAGGTCTGGGTGGAGCCTCAGAATGGAATGGGGGGTGCAGATCAGGGGTGCAATGGGTGCCATTGCCTGTGTTTACGTTTCAAGACAGTGTTTCTCCAAAAAACTCTGCAATCGGGCAAGTAAAGGCTAGCTTCTCGTAATTTACTCATTTTGATTTGCTTACCTTCCAAATTGTCCATAAAATACTTGCTCTACCTAACTAAAAAAAGCAAGGTAAATATTAAATTGGAAAGCAGATACATGAGTACTGCGCCAAGAGTACATCCTCCAGAGGGAGAGGCGTGCCTGTGGCCCTCGTCCCCCAAACCATCCTGACACCGTCTGAGGAGGTGCAGGATCTGCCCCTGCCTGCAGCAGGGAAGAGAGCAAAAGGAGAAGTGAGGCTACCAACACAGCTAAAAGATAACCTCTGCATTAACCCCTGGCTGAGAGCTTTCAAAATTAACTCCCTCTGGTGAATTTTAACTAGTGTATCACAGTCAGAAGCGCGCCATGACTTCTGCAGAGAGCCGGCTCCTCAGTCCTCTTACATAACTGTTTAGAAAACACTGTGGGCACTAAAATGATTCCCACAGTGAAAATGGCTCCTCCTGCTCTGCCCTGGCTTCTGCAGAATTTTATGTTAATGACTTACTAGTTCTCAGGGAACTGAAGAGCAGGCAGATCTGCAGGTCAGCAACCTACAGTCCCCCCAGTACAGACATGACAGTGCAGCCCCTCACGCGGGCAGGACGAGCAGTGCACGCATGGCTCCAGCACAGCTGTGGCCTAAATGTGCCCTGTGGTACTGGGGGCAGGGAGGAAGGAGAGCCTGATGCCAGGCACAGGGGGAAAAGCCATACCCAACAGGTACACCAAACTCTGCCTCTCTGTTACCTGGGCTGCCACAGACAGCCCGGCCCAGCCAAGGACAAACACTGCAGTCACCTGCACCTTCCCCCCAGCATCCATGCCTGAGACCCAATTCCCTCTGGAGGAGACTGCTGATACTGCTTTGAGACCTGTCATCTGGTTTCAAATGTTTACACATTAATGAAAGGGTGGCCTGTGTATAAAGTGCAACTTTTTCAACAAATAGCACCAGAAACAATTTGTCCTTCTCCACTGTAAATACACTCTGCACTCACTGTTATTCCAGGACTGCTAGAGTTAATAGTTAGACTAATTTAGATTTTAGTAACAGCGAACAGTAAAAATACTGACCATGATTTTCATCAGTTCTCACATCTGTCTAGGACTGCCCTCTTCCCTGCTGAGAACTGAAGCCATAACTTCAACTCAAGAGTAGCACCCTCCACGGTCTCTGGACAGGACACCATGGGTCCTGGAGCAGAGAGCTGCTGGAAACAGCTGAGTGTTTCTCCGGCGCCTGGCCTCTGTGCAGGGGGACAGCAGTGCTGGGAGCAGCACAAGTGTGAGTGCCAACACTGTGACAGTACACTCTCCAAGACAGGCATCCCTGGGTCCATTCTACAGGCACAAAAGCTGAAGCTTAGGCAGACTGAATATCCTGCCCCAACCCATATGTCATCATCATCACTGGGGCCAGAACTCAAGCCTGCTGAGGGGAATGATGGAAGAGCTATGCCCAGCACAGTGTGCCTAAGCGGCTACGACAGTGACGGCGAATCTTCAGAGCTCTCAACGATACAAACATCCCATTGCAGCATGTGTGCCATCGGCTCACCACACTGAATGCTTCGAAGGGTTCACGTGGTGGGTGGATCGTGCACCCACACAGGGCCAGGTAAGGCCTCCCCACCTGCCTTCCACACGTGCACCAGGCCCCAGGCCCCCATCGGTCTTCCTGCACAGACCTTAGGATTCCCAGAGCTACTGTTCCGCCTCCTGTATCTCACAGACTTCACCTCAGCTGCTCAATTCTTATAAAGGTCACTCGGCCAGCATCTGCATAAGTGTTCTATCCACCTCCCGACCCTGAGGACCCCAAGCCGCCACCTCAGTCACATTCAGGGACTTAGGCCTACCCTGAGGATTCCCCATAGATCCTGTCCTTGCCACCAGAATCTCTCACAGGATTAGAGTCCTATGTACTGAAGATCCATCTCTCCATTCACCTCACAGCCCTAGTACCTTGAAACCTCCCACCCCCAGCTTCGCTCCCCAAGCTGGCTTGCTTTCTTAGTGCCCCGCCTCTACTCATGTCACTGCCACAGGAGCCCCTAAGGAAATGCATGGCTTGCCCTCAGGTCTGCTCCCACTTTTTATCCCCTATTTACAAGTCACTATTTATGTTAGTTTGCCACACTAGGGATCAAACCCTGGGCCTCACAAATGCTAGTCAAGCATTCCACCACTCTGTTTTAAAAAAGTTATAGAGATTTATACTCATGAAGAAAAAGCACAAATCAGAGTACAGACTACACAGTATTTGTGTTAAACATTTTCCCACAAAACGATTTGGCTTAGGGTGCATAGTTTTGGCAGAAAGATCTCTGCCCTAGCTTAGTGCCCAAAAGATTATGTGGCCCTCAGCAGCAGAAGCTCAAGTCCACCCACTTTGGGTAAGTGCTTCCACTCCTTCCAGAAGGTCTCTCTGGGATCAATGTGGTGGAGGAATAAATTCAAGGAGTTCTTGGTCCTCTTCCCTCCCCAAACCCAAAGACACTGTGAGAACTGTGGAGGACTAACACAGCCCCATCTGACTCCTGGAATGCACCCAGCATATGATACAGAGCAGTTCATGGTTGCAATCATCACTATTTTTCAGATCCTTTGGAGTCTGTGCCAAGGAGCAGCAGCAGCCTCTTGCCTGGGCCCAGTGAACCCTGCAGGTGAAGTGCTGGAAACTTCTAAAGAAACCAACTGTATTCAACTCCATGATCTCTCTTGCCACACCTGTAACCTTAGTAGATTCAGGGTAAGGTGAAACAGGGAAGAAGCCTTTGGGTATCCCAGCTGAGAGGTATCAATCTTCTTGGCCAACAAATGAAACCACAGGCATCTACAAAACCTTTACACATGTGACAATGTATTTACCAGAGGTAGCACCCAAAACTGGTAGCACTCCACATGCTGCTCTTACAAGAAGAGGATGACAGGAGGCCTCTGTTTCCTCCTCTGGAGCCAGGGGGAACCTTTCACTGTCTCACTCACAGACTGTGACAGAGGTGGCCCCAGGTGACTTCTGAGGCTATGTCAGAAAGGCAACACTGCTTCTGCTTGGTTCACTTTCTCCAGACGCGGTCTCTAGAGGCCCAAGTAATACTTTAAAAAGTCCAGCCACACTGACAGCATGAGGCTTGACAGACCACGAGGGACAGAGACGCCTCATTGGCCCCAGCTGGCCTCAAGTAGCCAGTGTCTCCTTGCCCAGTTGTGAGAGTGAAGAAGGCTTCAAGGGGCCCCTAACCACCACCACCACCACCACCACCCCACTAACTGCAACCTCACCACACCCAGCAAGTTGAACTCACAGAGCCTAAGATATCAAAGAATCAAAGCCTGGTTTTAAATTGGGGTAATTTTTATTGTTAGGGGTAACCTGTCCACTAGCAATAGGAAACCAATACAAGATTCATTACTAAAACCACTAAAAACTTTAACTTCAATGTTAGTCAACTATTAACTAAGTAATTTGGCTTTTAGTCAGACAGGATCTCATCGTGTAGCTCAGACTGGCCTTGCATTCACTATGTAAGCCCAAGCTGGTCTTGAACTTGCAGGATCCTCTTGCCTCAGCCCTCCAAGTGTTGGAATTATTGTTGTGCACTGCCATGCCTGCCTTCAACTATTAATTTAAATGAATAAAGAATTTCAATTACACTTCCTTGGACAAGTGTGATTTGCATGCACTACCTACCACTCTATAACTTGTTTTGCTTTATTTGAACACCTAGCTCTTATCGCTACATATGCTATGACATGATATGTAATATGTTGCTGAGTAGGAGAGGAAAACAAAAGATTATTTTGATCACTGTGACACCCCTAGGACCTAGAATGGCACCTGACGATAGGGAGCAGTTGACCCATGATCACTGGGGGACAAACACATTAATATACCTGGGGTAACTTGGCTTAGTCTTCCCACTGACTCTGTGACCTCTACTCATCTGCCCTCCAGCTTGATTGAAAATTTCTGATCTATTTCAACTGCTAAGTTTGTAACTCTCTGACTACTACCAACGAAACCAACAGACACCCAGCTCTCCTGTCAGTTCTAACTAGAGGTACCAAAGCACTGCTCCATGATGCCAGCTCAGGATTTAGAGGAAAGCCAATGATTTCTTTTGTCAACACACCTGCGCCCTGAACCCATTCCTGGGCAGTCTTGAGCAGCAAATAAAAGTGACTCCAACTTCCGCTCAAAGATCACACCCCCAAGGTGAAAATGCCTACACACTGGATGGGTAAATAGCACCAGAGTTCACCAGTGAAGGCACTGAGCCCATTCCTGACTCTGTGAGGGCCTGCTGGGCCAGACGAAGTCCCTTCCTTCCTGCGGACGTAACGCAAAGTACCATCCTGGGTGAGTGCCAGCAAGCATGCTTTGGTGCACTGTCCACTCAAGTGAGACCAGCTAGGTAAACAGCACATGAACTAATGCACAGGTTCTGCCAGCTAAATACTTCTTGCCAATTATGGCTACACAGCTACGCTGAAATTAAAAATAACTCCATGCTAATAACAGAACCCAAACAGGCATTCTCTCTCTGCAATATTGCCCTTGAGTCTCCACATGAATGCCCTGTAAAATGGCTCATAAATAGGTCACTGAAAGTTCACTTTTCCTTGGCAAAGGAGATCCCTGCACAGAAGAAAGAGGAGTAAACTAAAGAAAGAAATGTAGCTTGTCTGTAAGTCATAAAGGAACAAAAACTAGACATCTTCAGTGAGGAAGTGTTTGCAAAACTTGTAATTGAAAGGATGCAGAGGAGTGGCTGCAAAGTAGAAATAGAATGTCAGCCCAAAGTGGGAGCCAAATATTTAAGTTTGAATTATGTAACATTCAGATGTTAAAAAGAAACAGGTAAAATTAATGGTAGTACTTGAATGATACTACACATATTCAACTTAATATGTGCAAAATGTTACCATTTTACAAGTACCCAATATAAAAATTATCAATGAAATACTGTCTAGTTTTTCCTCTCAGTCTTTGATCTCTTTTATTTTCTTTTTGCTGTTTTTTATTTTTCCTTCCTCTGTCTTTGCAATCTACTGTGCACATCCCACTGACAGCTCCTCTCTCTCCTTGGACCACTGTTCGGCACCTTTCAGGTAGCTAATGGATGCCACCCTGGAAAGCACAAATCAAGAATAAACCTGGATTCTTCTTTAAATAAAATATCACAACACAGAACTGATACACAACTGATACTGTTACAATTATAGGCTGTAATGTCCTGTGTCCTATATTCCTAAAATAAACAAAATCATACAGGCCTGTTATTTCAAATTAAGTAAAGCTTACCTTCCAGAAGAACTTAACCAGATCTGTAAGTTATGATCTGCCCCACTTCTCCACCCAGGAAAACAGGCCCCAGAAGCACTGCAGGCCCCATTCTGCTCCTGGCAGAGAGGAGGTGCATGAACTTCGCTTCCCCACATGACAGCATGGACCTGGGCTCCTCACTGAACCTGCTTCATTAAAGAATGATCTCCAAAGGGGAAACAACACTATTACTTTAGAAAATGCAGCGCAGTGGGGTTGGGGAGTATTTTAATTACAAAGCTCGACCTCAGTCATAAAGCAGACGCCTGTCTAACCTGTGGTGGTTTGCTGTTCTCGTTTGGTGTCGTGCTGTCCCTGTGCAGGAGGGCTATCATGTTTTCAAGCATCCCCCCAATGGAGGACCCCCCAGATCAGGGGTTGCTATGGGCCCCACCATGCAGCTGTCCTGCTGGTTGTTTGGAACAACAGTGCTCCCATGATACCTTGTTCTTGCTGAAAATATTGGTAGTAGGGGAGCATGAACACAGCTGTGTGTAAATTAAACACACAAACAGAGTAGATCTGTATATTTATAAGAAATGCAAACATACTAATAGAGCATTTACATACACAGTTGGATACACTGGGCTGCATGCAAGGTGGAGTTTGAGCTCCAAAGCACTTCTATAAAATTTTGCAAAAAGAAATGTTGGGGTTAAGCTAACCAAGGCTGAGACTGCCCCCACCCCTGCCACATGAAATAGACTCCTCCTCATTTTCATTTGCAATGCTATCAGAATTATCTGAGACTCTATGGAGGAGAAATCGCAACAAGAACTGTTAGATTCAACTTTTATAAATAAAACAAATCAATACAGACTAACCTTTACAGTTGTAAGATTATAAGTGGGGGTGACAAAAAAAGGCATTATTGATGAAAATGGGAAGTGAGAGTGTCACGTTCAGAATTAAAAGTGGCAGCTCTCTCTCTCTCCTGCATACAGCGATGCACGCACATATGAAGAGGAGGACCCACGGAAATACCTGTGAACAGTGCTCAAAGTACAGCTGAGTCCTTGAATTTTAAAACTGTTTTAACAGAATATATTTTGGAATAGTTTTAGCTTCACAGCAAAGCTGGGCAGACAGTAGACATTTCCCACACACTCAGGTCTTCGAATTTTTCATCGCAGTTTGAAAACAGGGAGAAGAGCAATCAGCACTGTATGCTCGTCATGTCAAGTAGGCAGTGAAGACTGGCATCAGGGAAGCTGCTCTCTGCTTCCAGGTCTGGCCCTATCAAGGCCTCACAGCTGATGTAAGGCAAGCCACTAACACTCCTCGGCCTGTGTTCCTCAGGGAAACATGGTGCCCCAAGTACCCCAATGTACCGCAAAAGGACTAACTTAAAATGTTGAGAGCCAGGGATTTAGCTCAGTGGCAAAGCGCCTGCCTGGCAAGCGCAAGGTCCTGAGTTCAATACCTGGTACCAAAAAATAAAATGTTGAGAGTTCCAATTAAAAAAAAAAAAGAGAGTTCCAATTAAAAAAAGGAGAAAA
>RJWT010052634.1:0-10523 GCA_004365215.1 Cuniculus paca | reverse complement strand
GGGTCCCTCTGTGCACGCGAGGGGCTGTGGGGTCCCTGCTCGTGGGCCAGCACCTTATTTAGCCTTTAAAAAGAAGGAAGTTTTGTCATATACTACAGGATGAATAAACCTTAAAGACAATGAGATAAATGCAGTATGCCAGTCACGAAAAAGAAAAACAGGCCAGGTGTGGGGGTGCACACCTGTAATCCCAGCACTTGGGAGGCTGAGCAAGGAGGATTGCTGTGAGTTTGAGGCCAGCCCGAGCTACAAAATGAGTTCAAGAACAGCCTAAACTGTGTAGTGAGACCTTGTCTCAAAAACAAAAACAAAAACAAAAACAAAAACAAACAAAGCCAAAACCAAAACCAACCAACCAACCAAACAAAAAAACCTTATGTAATTCCATTTATAGCTACAATAGTATCAAATTCCTAAGCAGAAATGTGGTTGCCAGGATTTGGGCAGTAGGAGGGGAGTTGTTCAATGGGTATAGAGCTTTAGTTTTACCAGAGATATACCTACTGCCTAACGAGATGCATCTAGTCAACACTACTGTACTGTATGTTTACAAATGCTTATGCTGATAACCATGGTGATGATGGTGTGATGGTACATGTTTTTTAATGACAATTAAGCAAAATAAATGAGAGAATAATTCACATCCTTTTCCTATAAAACCTTCCCTAGACTCTGAAAACATAGCCCGTATAGAACTCCGTCTGCTGGAGGTTGCCCTTCTGTTTAAGGCTGCAACATCCTGCTGGCATCCAGCCAGTCCAAGGTTTGACCAACAACTCCAAAGACCTTGGAGATGTTTTACAAATTCCCGGGGTCTTAGGACCGAAAGGGAGGAATCCTACCACCCCAGACAGAACTGGGCCTCGTGTAGTCTCCAATTCTTTTTCCAAAAATATGCCGAGGGCTGGTTTGGGGACAATTCATGCCCACATTGCTTTCTTCCAAGAGAGAAAGAGATGATCAGAACTCTTTGGAAAACAAGCTTCATAGACATGTATATCATGCTCCCTTTGGGACTCTTCTGACATCTATATACTCTCCATTTAGGTCCTCTTTATATCTGTTTTACAGACATAGAGAACAGAGAATCTGGCTGAGGCCACAGAGCCAGCAAGTTAATAGTGCAGCATTTAAGCACAGGTGAACTGGGGTTGCAGTCGATCTTTCTTTTCTCTCTCCCCATTCAGATATTCTGCTGCTCCCCTGTGGCCTGCTTTGGAGAACTAAATCAAGTTTCAACATACAACTAATTAAAGGAGCTGGGAATGAGATCTGCTTTGTCTATGCTTACCAGACTCTGGTGCAGCACGGGGACCATGTCTCCTATTTTACAATCAGAGGATCAAGCCATGGGAGTCTTTGTGACCCACATAAGACTGCTTCCTCCGATTCTTGGGAGCTGGGATGCCATGTGAACCCAATTTCTGCAGATCTGTGGGAAGGCCACCACCCAAATTCTCTATGGTGGGCAGGATGGATTTTCAGTCCTTGTATTTGTTGGGGAGCAGGTTCCTCCCACTCTCAGTAGCCAGCTGACATCTAAGAGGGCATACAGGGACACTAATAAGGCATAGCCAGCAAAGAGTAGGTGGAGGTAGAGCTCACGTAATCAACCATGTTCTCCTCACACACATTTCCAGGCTTGCTCCTCACAGAGCAACTCCTTGGCCTTAGACCATGGCTGTCCCATTGCTGGCGCTGCTACGGAGCCTGTCCATCTTTTTACTGGGAGTCTTTATCTGGGCGGTCTTTAAGCATTTCCTCACTGCAGAAGTCCCATCGACCATGAAATATCCCATCAAGTTCAGATTTCTGCATTGCATGTTCCTATTTGTGCTGGCTTTGGTGAGTTTACTTTCAGCCCCAATCATGAGTTAGGATTGCTGTCTCTGTATCTTTTCTCTTCTGCCACTTTCTCCATATTCCCCCAAGAGTTTGCTACATGTTTTTGAGTCTGCTATTCTTTTTCTCACTGTCTCCTCATTTCCTTCCTTTCCTCCTTCCCTCCTCTGTACCTTTCTTCCCTCTCTCCTTCTTTTCTTCTTTGTCTCTATCTTTTTTCCATATTTTCTCTACCCTCCCTAGCTCTGCACTTCTCTTCCCTCAGCATCAAACATTTACCAAGTGCCAGTCATCTGATTCTTTTCTGAGGATTGAAAACAATTTTAAAACCAGTCACTGCACGTCAAGGGCTTGACGGGCATGAACGTTTTCTTTAGCAGGGCACTCTTCTCTCTCCAAATGCTTACCTTCCTCCAAGTCTTTGCCTTCCCTAAGTGTGAACACCTTGAGGGCAGGGACTGCTTTATCTAGCTTCTTCAGGTAGGTCCCCAAATACAGAGACTGGTACCTCAAAAGTACTATTTGTTGGTAAATTTATAAATGAATTCAGCCAGCCTTTCAGGGTGACACTGTCAGCCAGGCTTTGAACAGGTTTATGGGGTGGTAGGGTGATAGCATAATAGTATGTAGTCACAATTACAGCAAATTGAGTAAGAATAAGTTTTCCTTGATGTAATCTCAATGTCCCAATCTTGCCTTGGGACCTGAAAAAGGCCAAAAGATTTGCAATGAATTACCTCTGAGGACAACTGTGAAGGACAAAGTGAGGTGGTATAGAAGTAAGAAGCATCAACGGCAGCCAGAAAGTTCATGCATTTTATCACTGCCTCTCACTAGCTGTGTGATCATGGCCATTTGTCTAACCTCTCTGTGTCTTAGTTTCATCCTCTGTAAAATGGGGGCAATAGTATCTGTCATATCTGGCTGGTAAAAGCATCAGATTATATGTGTGGTGGTTAAGCTCAATTGTGTGAATTTCATTGGATTTGGGAGCCACTGAGGGGATTGTAAAGCAAACTTATGAGTGTCTCTAGATGGGTTAAATCCTTGTCTAGCATTCGTGCAAGTCCTTATTTAAAGAACAAGTGATTATGCTACCATTGCATGGTCAACATAGATGCATGACTTTGGATACTGTGTTTGTTCCTCTGCCTCTTCCTGTCTGACACTGTTTCCCTCTCTGCTTCCTGGCTGCCATGAAGTGAGCAGCTATCCTCTGTCATGCCCTTCCACCATGCCATTTTGCCTTGGAGCCAGCCGATCATGGGCTGAACTCTCTGAAAATGTCAGCCAAAGATGCCTTTCTTCCTTGGAGCTACCCCAATGGTAGGCCATCTGGGCTGTAACTTTCAAGATGTGGGAGTTGAGTATTTTCACCCACTGATGGAAAAGTGACAAATACAGAAAATTGGTATCAGAGAAGTGGGGCTATTTCTATGACTGTACCTGAGCATCTGGTCCAGATGTCTTTGGAATTTGTTTGTAGGTAGAGTTTGGAAAAATTTGGGGAGGGAGTCTTAAGAAACCCTAAAATGCTGTAAGTAGAACTTGATGGGTGATTCTGGTCAGAGCTCAGAATACCAGAACACAGATATGAGTAGGAAGAGTAAAGGACAACCTCAAGAGGTTTAGGTTGAGAGTGAAGAGTATTTTGGGAGCTACTCTAGAGGCCATGTATGTTACACCCTGGCAGAAAATCTGAATACATTTTACCCATGTCTTGAGACTAAAGGATATGGAATAAATGATCTGATAAAGAAAATGTCAAGGCTGCCCAACATTCAGGCTGTGGTGTTGGTACTACTGGCTGGTTTTAGCCATATTTATAGTGAGAATTAGGATAAAAACTCAGGGAAGAAAAATTTCAAAAACTTAAATTTCAGTCTAGAAAGAAGCATACATAAATTTGGGGCAAAAGAGGTGTGGCTGCTGAAGAGATTAGTGCCATCAAAAAGAAAGGAAGTGCTTTTACAGGAGCAAGAAAAAAAGATGCCTTGAGGGCATTCGGGAATCATCAAGACCCCATTCTTTGCAGTCTCAAAGGTGCAAAAGGGCAAACATTTAATTTGAGAAGAGTCCATGGACCCCCTGCTCAAGAAGGGCTGCCTGGGGAATTGGTTCCCTGGGATTCATTTTACTATGTTTGCCAATTCAGACACTTAGAGGTTGCTCTTGCCATGGTCCAAAAGGCTCTATGCTTGTGCAGGCAGCTTTGCTGTCTACATGGTGTTTGTTTTATTGGTATACAGAATGCAAGAATTGTGGGTTTAGGGAGACTTCTACTCAGATTTCAAAAGAAGATCTGCTAGGCAAGGAACTCCAGAGAGGGCAAGCTGTGGAAGTGAAGCTTAAGGTGCAGTGGAGATCTCAGGAAGTTGGAGGTGCAAGGAATGTGAATGTAGAATGCTTATTGAGGCAAACTGTGGGCTTGGAGTGGAACATTCCAAACGGACAGATGATGTGGGCTGCAAACTTCAAGGCTGTAGGAGTGGAGTTGTCCAGTCCCTTTGGAAATTGCATCTCCTTATCGTGTGTCTCAGATGCTGGGCATGAAACTACAGGATTTAATATTTGCCCTGTTGCATTCTGGCGTTTTTTTCTACCTCCCATTCTTTCCTTTTAGGATGCAAAAATTTACCCCGTGGCACTGTACTGGGGGATTCTGTTAACTTGTTAATGATTTTTTTGCTGAGGTTTACAGCTAAGATTTGCCTTGAGTTTCCAAAGAGACTTTGATTTGGACTTTCAAAAGATGCTAGAACACTTGAGACTTGGGTGGAAGGGATTATTACATTCGTGTTCTATTTGGGGTAGTTGTAACATGTTAGATGGAATTATTAACTTGTTATTGTGTTTATTTGGAGGTTAAGTGTGGTTTAGGGAGATGTGTTTGGGTATCAAGTTGATATGGAGTAGAATGTGATGGTTAAGCTTGATTGTGTCACCCTGATTGCCTTGGGAGCAGCTGGGGGTATTAGTATATCAGATTTCTTGGTGTATCTGAGTGGGCCATGGAGGCCTGACTTTGGATACCATATCTTACCTCTTGCTCTTTCCTTCTTGGCACTGTTTCCATGCTCTACTTACCAGTCATCATGAAGTGAGCATGTTTGTGCCATGATGCCTTTCCATGCTGTTTCTGCCTTGTAAACCATGGACTGAACTCTCTGAAACTGTAAGTCAAATAAATTTCTTCTTTTTAAAATTGCAGGTGTTTGGTATTTTGTCCCAGTAGTGGGAAAATGACTAACACAACCACCTATGATAAGCATTAACAGGTTAGCAATGTTTGAAAAAAATGTGTTTCTGTGCTGCTGGAATTTTTCACCATGGGCATAATCTTCTAGAGAAATGAGCAAGTCTAGTATATAATTACATATATGCTACAGATTCAAGGAGACAGTCAACAGCATATTAAATACTCTGTCTCTCTTATTTACCCTGGGCATGTGCTTCCCTGGAGGTTAAGCTGTCCCAAGAGAGTGGACCCAGATGGAATTACAAGCTAGTTTGTGGCCCCAGAACTAAAACCAAGAACCTCAGGTATTTGTGTGGTCCAGAAAAACTGAGATCTTCCAACCTTTAGTGCAGTGATGGCGAACCTTTTAGAGACTGAGTGCCAAACTGCAACCCAAAACCCACTTATTTATTGTAAAGTGCCAACACTGCAATTAAACCTGAATACTAAGGTTTTAATTTAGGAAAAAAGAACTCATACATTAACATCTTTTGTCCTAAAATAAAAACACAATGACACACATCCTGTAGGTTTTCCACACTACTTTAGTATTTCTCTTTAAGAGATGCCTGCTAGCTAAGAACCTGCTGATGACAGCTGCTATAGGATGCTTACAGGGTATCTGCAATAGGTCTAAGGTTGGCTCTGAAGGGTAAGGTCATCTTGTGAGTTCCTGTGTGGCTCTCCAACTCTGGGTCCTCCAAGGGCAATGCTCATGATGATGCTGAAGATGGTGATATTTGAGTGGTTAATGTCCATGTGCTTCCAGAAAAAAGATACCCAAGGAAAGGAGAAGTTTAAGGAGATTGAGAAAAAACTAAGAAGTTTCTATGGTCTAGAAATCAAGAGCCTAGTTTGGGCATCAGACAACTCTGGTCAGTTATCAGTTTTGGAATACTCACTTATTTTTAGATTGTTTTCTTTATTAATACATGTTTGTAGTACATAACGTTTAGATTGCTTGTAGGGAGTTGATACGTGTACATAATACATCTTAATTCCTGTTTTCATTTCCTTTCCCTTGTCTTTCTCCTCTCCAACCATCTCTTAATGCTCTTCTTTCTTGGTACATGTTTGCAGTACATAAGGTTTATGTTGCTTGTGGGGAATTGGTACATGTACATAACACATTTTAATTCCATTTTGTCATCCCCTTCCCTCCCTGGCTCCCTTCTCTCCAACTCTGGATCCCCTTTCACTTTGAGAAAGATCTACCTCTCTATTTCTATTATCTGTATTTCATTTTTCTTTTTATTCGTATTTTGGGTTTCTCATGTAAGAAAAGTCATGTGATAGTTTTGTGTCTGATTTATTTCATGTAACATTATGGTCTCAGGTGTATCTATTTTCCTACAAATGACTTGTTTATCTTTCTCTATGACACAGTAGTATTCCATTGTGTGTAAATATCATGTGTTCTTCATTCATCTGTTGATGGACATACGGGGTGCTTTTAAGACATAGCTATTGCACTGCTATAAACATGGGTCTGCATGTATCACTGTAAGATGATATTTTTAACTCTTTAGAGAAGATACTTAGAAGGGGAAGAGCTGGGTCGAATGGAATTTCTAGTTTCAGTTTTTTGAGGACTCTCCATACTGATTTCCAGTGTGGTTTTACTAGTTTACATTCCCACCAACAATGTAGAAGGGTTCCTTTCTCTCCACAGCATCACCAGCATTTGTTACTATTTGATTTCTTGATGATAGCCGTTGTTTCTGGGGTAAGATGGAATCTTAGTGTTGTTTTCATTTGCATTACTCTAATGGCCAATGATACTGAGCATTTTTCATGTATTTATTGGTTATTTTCAGTTCTGTGAAATGTCAGCGTTCACTTGCCTGTTTTTTGACTTGGTCTTTTATTTTAGGGGAGGCTAAATTTTTTTAGTTCCTTGCTTTCTCCTCTGAAAAGTGAGGAGAGTAAGGGAGGGTTTTTACAGGAGTGATGTGGGTATTAAATAAGAAGGGCACTAAAAATATGTAGCACAGTGCTGGTACTTAGAAAGGGGTTAAAGTAGATTATTAGTAGTGTGTTTATCACATTGCTGAAGATGAACATCTAGCATTTTCTGAAATTATTATAGATTTAAAAGTTGCTATGAATGATTTCATCCCTACTAAAAGATATAAAGAGCTGGAGAAATAGCTTGGCAGTAGTGAACTAGTTTAGCACGAGTGATGTCTTGAGTTTGATCCCCAGTACTGCTGAGAGAGAAAGAAGAGACAGAAATAAAGAGAGAGAAAGAGAGAGAGAGAGAGAGAAAGAGACACAAACTATTGATTTTATCCGAAGGGCACATTATACTAGAATATTTTGTGCAGGAGTTTCAGCGTATATCTAAAGTTCTGGACCTCAAACATTTCTACTATATTGTGTATTTGTAGTATTAATATGAATCTTCTTCCACTCTATCTGTGTCCTGTAATAGGAATAACTGATCTTCTATTCCATCTCTGTCCTCAGTTACCATTTGTGGAAAATGTGCTTCTTAGAGTGAGTATTCTTGAAAAAAAACAAGTCAAACCAAACTAAAGCAAAACAACGTATCTTCATGGCATATCTACTGACCTCCACCTGCCAGGTCAACTTATGCTCATCCATCTCAAGCAGGGAAATACACTTTCTTTGGGGAGCTATCTCCATGGATGGAAGGCATCAGGCGTCATTTGATCTGGGTCAAGCAAGAGATGGGGTTCACACTTGCCAGAACCGTCAGTGAGACAGACCTTCCACATGGATAGTGGCATCTGATCCTTCCATCCCAGCTTTGGGCTTCATTCAATGACATCATTTTTCTCATTTTGTAAATGTAGAAGTTAGAAGCTCAGAGACGATAATACCCAGGGTTTTTCACTTAGTTGGTGGTGGAGCTCAGACTAGAGCTCCAGTGTGTTTGACTTCATAACCCAAGTTCTTTCTCATTCATTGATTGAGAACATAAATTCTGTATCTTACTTGTTGAGTCACTCTGGGCAAGTCGCGAGGACTTTGCTATGCTTTTGTTTCCCTACCTTTAAAAGGAATCTGATAATTGTACTTGACATGGGAGGTTTTGAGACGTTTAAATTAATAATCCAAATCTCTTGGAACAGTGCTGGCATGTTGTAGGTTTGTCATGCGTACCAGCTGCTTCTACTTGCATTATGACCACCCCATGCTTTTCTCCTGATGGTGAAGGCAGACCCTAAATTTGAGGTTCAGGGAGGAGATGAACTAAAATGACTGCAATCCACTTAGTGCATGAAAAATGATACCTTGTAATCACACTTCACAAAATATTCAGATATTGGCTTATTTATAATTAGAGAGACCGTGTTAGTTTAAAAACACACGTGGTAAATATGTAACCCTTGTGCCATGCCTCACACCATCTGAGCTCGCCACATCACCACTGATTATATTATTCTTTTCTTCTGAACACAAACACAGCTTGAGGATTTTCAGTAAGCCAGAACTCTGGGCATGCAATGGTGAGCATTGACACAGGTGTCCAAACAGATTTGCAAAGTAGGGCAGGGTACAGCCTAGCACAGAGCCAAACAGGTTGAGATTATTGGCCGAATGCCTTTGACAATAAACTTGGTTCAATTCAGTGTCTTCTTTTTACTTAGCCCAAACTTGGTTGCCCTTCTGCAAATTCACATCCACAGCAGTGGATACCACAGAGCAGGTGATTTATGAACTAGGGAAATATGTTTGGCTCACAGGGAGGTCGTGAAGGACAGGAGCATGGCACCAGCAGTGGGTTGCAGAGTGGCACCTGTGTCATTTCTGGCAGAAAGAGAATCTTAACTGTGCTTGCAAAACAGAAAAGCATAGGTTGAACTCATTCTTTTGTCAGGAGCTCACTCCAGAGATAACTCATCTGCTTTCTCCATAGTGGACAAAATCTGGTCAAGGGGTTACTACTTAACCACCCTGGAAATGTGCCATCTTTAAATACGGTTGGAGGGCAATGAAATTTTATGAGCTATGGAAGGGACACATGTTCAAATCATAGCAACACTATTATTTGATTAAGACCTTATGGCTTGGGAACCTGAAAACCCAACTGCCTACTGGAACCCAACCCAGAGCCCACCGAGATGCAAAAAGCCCACTATACATGCAAGAGGGAGGAGAGAAACATGAGAAACTTTAGCCATGGGGACTGGGGGAGAGCTGCCTTCATGATGACCCTAACCTCTTTCCCACCTTCCTCTCCTTGTGCCCAACAGGGGGACATACTGGAGAAGCTGAGAATTTGCTCCACGCCCAGATTTGTCTGCTTCTTACACGACAGTCTGATCATGCTGAAGAAGGACCCCAACGTGGTGGTCACCAACCTGCGGTTTGGGACAATCCCTGTGAGGCTGTTCCAGCCCAAGGCAGCATCCTGCAGCCCTCGGCGAGGTATCGTCTTCTACCACGGAGGAGGAGGAATGTTCGGCAGCCTGGGTGAGGAGCTCCCCCGTGGTGTGGGGCAGGAGGGGCCTTTGGACACCAGAGCTTCACCCAAGATCCAAGGAGAAGCTCGTGGAGTGAGTCCAAGACAGCCAGCAGTGGGCGTCTCTTCAGGGGAGCACAGGGACATGGCTTGGGGCTCACTTCAGCTGATGGGGGGCCACCTGCACAGGCCATGGTTCCTATCATGTGACAATCTGGGTCCTGGTAGGAACAGCAGTGTCTCAGTGGGGTGGCCACTGCCCTGAAAGTGATTCCGCATTTTCCTTCCATTCACTGCCCTGACCATGGCAGTGACCCCTACCCATGCACTGCCCTCCACTCTGCAGGGCCACTGTGACATAAACTCATCTTCTGTTGCCCTCACTCTTCACCCCTGGATCCCACAACATCTCCCCTGCTTCACCTCTCACCCCTACATCTAGCGTCTGGCCACAGAGCGATCTCTGAAACAAGTAGAGCTTGTCCTGCCGGGCTTCAGCCTCTCCTGCTGCCTTCTGGAGGCCCCAAATCCATTCCCCCAAGCCCGGTGGCCCATCTTCTGCCCTCCCTCTGCTGCAGCTCCTGTGCAGTGCTGGGTTGCAGGTGCATCAGGCTTTTCCACCTTGTCCTTTACACCTGCAGGGCCATCAGGCGCTAGGTACCCAACCCTGACTTTGTTTGACGGACGATCCCGTACTCTGGCCTGATCAAATGGCCCCCCAAAGTGGCTGGACTCAAAAAATCAGCTCTCAGGATTTCCTCTGACCTACCCTGGACTCTGTCTCCTTCCTCATCTTATCCTTGTCAAATGTCTCTGTGGCACATGTCACAGTCTGAGCTGATCTTGGTCTGCCGTGTTCCTTATTTACCATCCGAGAATTAGAACTTCCGGAATTTCAAGGGTGCAGGAAAGACTGCTATTGTTTTGTCCCCAGTACCTGGCTCCTGTTTTTATTGTTTAAATGAAGGAATAAATGAATGCATGAGTATAACTAGGTGAATGAATGGGGGA
>RJWT010052633.1:0-10529 GCA_004365215.1 Cuniculus paca | reverse complement strand
TAGGAACAGCTCTTTTGAAAAATGAGACACTATAGTAGCCATTGCTCATTTCCTGTTATCCAACTTGAAGACCTGTAATGCTATTCTCTTTTATCTGGTTTTATACTACTTTGTTTTGTTTGAGTTTATTGTCTGTAAATGTAAGAACAACCATTTTGAAGAAAGCAAGAGACACTAAGGTAACCATTGTTAATCTCCTGTTGTTATGTTTTGAAAACCTGTATAGCTTGCAGTGTTCTCCTTTGAAATGCTATATTATGTTTGACTCTATACTGTTTTCTTTTCCTTTTTTCCTTCTGTTCTGTTTTGTTTTGTCCTATTTTCTTTAAAATAAAAAAAAATAAAAAAAAATAAAAAGAAAGTCTCCATCCTTTCCTACTTTCTCAGTTTATGCAGATATTTTTTGATCAGGCCACTGTGTGATAAAAATCTTTCTTGTGCTAAGAGAATCAAGTTAATGATGTATTACTTTTGTTGTGATAACCTTTTGAATATAAATTTTAAGATGTTAAAAATGAAAATAGAAATCACAAAAAGTATACTATGTATTCAATTATATCCCCTTTTATGAACAGTCATGCACTTGTGTTCAAATTGTTCCTGAACAAGTTGTTTGTGTAGGTTGATTTAAACTGTAGTGTGCATTCTTAATCTTATTTTGATAGATGGCTATTGTAAAGGTCTACAAATAGATCCCTTTTCCCTGATTTTATTTTTTGACATCTCAGATCTGACCATGCTTTTTAAATTATGTGTTTGTCATGCTTGGCAGTTCACTCCATGTTTGGCCATTCCTAAGCTTCTGTAATTCTTTTGAGGGTTTCAGAAGGTCACTTGGTGCCCTGACCTCCTGCTAGGTGAACTGCTCTTTTCTCCTTCCAGATGTTTTCCAGTTCAAACTTTTATGGCTGTAATCTGTACACAAGTGATATATGAAAGTGTCAAATATTGTCCAGCGATGAAATTAGGTGGAATGTTAACAAAGTGCGACTGTGTCCTGCTGGTGTTTCTCCTGGCAAGCTGGCTCTGTGAGGCTGTTTTCCCTTTAGCCATCTGTGCTTCCATAAACAGTCTGCCCTGGTTTCTACTTCTAATTCAAATTTTTGCAGCTGGATTCCCTTCTCAGCTCCTTTTGATGTTGTGACACCAGTAGCAGCACACTCATGAATCTTTGTGCTTCTTTCTACTTTTAGGGATTATATCACCAAAGATGTAAATAAGTAGGTCACAAAGGTTCCCCACATGGGGACTCTGCAATGCATGTGCTAAAATAGGGCAACTGGGAAAATAAAATGGAATGCTTTATGACCCTCGCTCAACTTTAAATGTCTGTGTTTCATCTTTTCTACTTAAAAACAGGTACACTTTCTAACCATTTAATATTTTTCATCTGTTGAGAAGTTCCCCTCTTACTAATCTCCCCCACCAGGCCTGCTATTTCCAGATCGTGAACTTTAGCTCCTTGGACTCATTTCAGAAAGAAGTCTTCCCATAATTATTTCTCTAGGTGTTTGTAGGTGTAACCTTGACTAACACAAGTCTTTGACTGTGTAAGAAGTGTATGTGCACATACTCATGTATATATACAATATAAAGTGGTGTTAATATATAATATGACTATAATTACATAACCTATAATATTCATAGAACACAAGACCTCTGTTTAAATTCATCTAATGCACACATTTTGCTTTGAAACAAAATTAGAAGTTATTGACATTATATATTTTTTATTTATTCTTTTATAATTTAAAAAGAATTAGAAGCAAATCTGTGCTGGCTGTTTATTTACTAATATTTCATTGCAAAAAAACCAGTTCTGTTGCAAAGTATATTAGTAGCTTTTCTTCAAAGAAAAAGCAAGTGGCAGAAAATAAGATATATGAAGAAGACAATTAAAAAACATCTATAGATAGCCTAACAGTTGAAAATTAATTAGAAGACTGAAGCAACATGATAATTTTATGAAAAAAGTTTTAGATGTCTACATAATATTAAAAACTTGTAGATGAGGATTAAACTTTTTAATATTAATTTTTCTTTCTTTTACTCTGTTGTAGAGGGGTAGTGTATTCTGTAAATACCTATGAAGTCCATATGTTGAAGGGTGTGGCTCTGCTTTGATATTTGTTTGATTTTTTTTTGTTTGGTTGAGCTTTCTCTTTGCAAAAATGGGATGCTAAAATTCCCTACTATGATTATGTTAATGTTTATTTGATCTTTTAATCTTAGCAGTTTTTGTTTTCTGAAGATAGGTGCTCCAGTATTTGGTGCATATATGTTTATCAATGTTATGTTTTCTTGTTCAATCATTCCCTTACCTAGTATATGGTGACCTTCTTTGTATCTTATAATTCATTTTAGCCTGAAGTTTACCATGTCTAATATTAGAATTGCTGCCCCTGCTTGTTTTCAGGGTTCTGAGCTATGAAATGTTGTTCTACATCCTTTAATTTTTAGTCTATGAATATCTTTTGGGAGTACATAGGTTTCTTGAATGCAACTGACTACTGGATTCTGTTTTTTGGTCCAGTCTGCCAATTTGTATCTTTTAATTGGAAAGTTGAGGCCATTAATGTGAGATACTAATGATATGTATTGGTTATGTATTATCAGTGTCTTCTTCATCTGTTGGTGAACCCTTTGTTTTTCTTTTCCTAATGTTTTTGTTACTGCTTATCCACTAACCTCTCTTGTTTCCTCTGTGTTTTTATCTGTGCCCATTTCATTATTTCTGTCCAAAATATTGCTAAGTATTTTCTGAAGAGCTGGTTTAATACTCATGTATCTTTTTAACTAATCTTTTCCATGGAAATATTTTATTCCTCCATCTATTTTAAAGGATAGCTTTGCTGGATAGGTTAATCTGGGATGAAAGTTATTTGCTTTGAGGGGTTGAAATACTTCAAGCACTTCTGATATTTAGGGTTTGTTGTGAGAAGTCTGCTGTGATCCTAATTGGTTTACATTTGTATGTGATTTTTTTTGTTTTTCTCTGGCTGCTTTTAAAAATCTGAGATTTTTTCTGATTATCTATTAATTTAATAAGGATATCCTTGGTGAGCTCTTTTTGTTATTATTATTTTTTTGGTGCTCTGTAAGTATCACTTAGTTGTATTTTAAACACTTTTCTTCTGTTCAAGAAATTTTCTTCTATAATTTCTGTAAACATGTTAGTGAATCCACCTGTGCTATCTTCTAGTTTTTCTCTAACTCCAGTTAGCCTTTGATTGGTCTTCCTGTTGTCATCCAGTAGCTTCTGGATAAGGGTCTCTTGTTCTCTTATTTTCTTTGTGGCTTCTTTGAGCACTTAATCATAATTCACTACGTTGTCCTCAATTTCAGACATTGTGTCTTCACATTGATCATTTCTAAAATGTATGAATTCTATAGACGTTTTTTATTTCGGGTATCTGAAATCTTTTCAAGGAGTCCATATCTTTGTTGAATCTGTCATTTTTGAATTTTCTGCTTAGTCATCCAGTTTTTTATTCATTTCTCTAAAATTCACCATGGGCATGTGAATAAACTGCTGTGAACTTTTGGTTCATTATTTTCTTGGAACTTATCTATTTTCTTCATCCCGTCTATGAACTTACATAAATGTTCTGCTATCTGGTATTCGTTTTCTTCTCCTTTTGTGATCTCTGTCTCTTCCTTGAGAAAGTTGGGTGGGAGGGTTTGAAAAGCTTCTGTTTCTTTGTTTCAACATTCTCCTGTTTGTATAGCCTTCATTTTTCCTTCCTTATTTTGGGTGGTCACTGCAGATTGGAAACTAGAGAAGTGAGGAGAGTTTGTGATTCATATGGAGATTTTTAGTAGGATGTTGCCTCCTTATGAATAATTTTTAGCTTTGTGTGTCCAATGTTAGTATTTACTCCTTCTGTTATTTACTTTAAGTGATGTTGACTCTGTGTCTATGTTTTGCTGAAAGAATTACTTCTGGTTATAACACCATCTACAGATTCAATTTTATGACACTTGTATATGCTAGCCTTTGCATTTATACTTTCTAACTTTGTGTATTCTTTTATTTACTTAAGAGAAAAAAAGACACAGAAAAGAAAAACAAAAATCAAAAGAGACAAACAAACAGCAACAAACCCAAAACAATAACAGTATAGGTTTTCAAAGCAAGATGATAGGAATTGAACAATGGTTGTAATATTGCATATTGTTACCTTAAAAAGAATTGCTTAGATTCTCTATGCACTCTATGACAGTTTATTATTTTTGGTTGTTCTGCAGTGAGGTAGGTGAAGTGGGGTGAGAGGAATGGGAGGTGGTTGAATGAGACTTGTTAGGTACTAAGAGGGAGGTTTGAAGAAGAAAAGTTTGATGTAGGATCTGATTCTATTGGAGTACTTTCAGTTGAGTTGAGTGGGTAGACTCTGGATTACTTTCTGGTGGATTGCAAGAATTCTTGCAGAGTTTGAGTCAACTGAAGTCCTTGGGTTAGGAACTCTTAGTGTTCTAATTCTTGGGTGTGATGTAAGAATTGGCAAACATTCACTGGCAAGAAATTGTCCACATAGGAGCATTCATTTGCAATCAAATCAGCTATAACAGTAACAAGGGATTCAGTTACAGTGGTATCTGTCAGGGAAAGTTGAAAAATAACTTATCATGAGGCCCAATATTGGATCTTCCTTTAACCTAAAGAAGAAATCCATAGTTATGGTATAAGCATTATAATGGCCCAAGTATTGACCAACAGCTAATATGAGCTACATGTGATAGCTATGTCTCCTCTAATGGTGACAAAAAAGCACTCAGCATCATCTAAAGCCCAAGGGGTGGGGGACTAGGTAATTCTGGGTTAAGGGAGAAAAGAAAAAATAAGTTTTTAAAAAGTCTTCTGCCATGTAGTATGAGAAGGAAGAAGTAGGAGTGGGGCAAAGCATCCTACTGGTGGTAGAGATAAGTTGTATATTAAATGGGGATGACATGGAAAACTGGGTACAAAACTGATAGTCAGAAATGGGGATAAGAAAATATTCTATGACTGGACCCAGGAAGACAAGGAAAAGTCAGCAACTCCTGAGAATCAGCCATGCTGGGACTGGGAGGAACCAATCAAGAATCCAACTAGCCAGCCTTTTTGCTAAGCCGCGCAGATCATGCGGGTCCCAGCAAGACAAAGAAAAGTCAGATAGCAACTCCTGAGAATCAGCCATGCAGGGACTGGGAGGAGCCAATCAAGGATCCAACTAGCCAGCCTTTCTGATAAGCTGTGCAGACCGTGTGGGACCCAGGAAGCAAAAAAAATCAGTGCCTCCTGTAAGCCTACCGGCATGCAGGCTGAAAATCACCAAACCCTCTCACCTCATAAGCCACCAGCTGGTTTGGAGGTCAGCCTGAGCTGATAGCAATTGAGACACAAAAAGCACCTGAAGGACTGTATTGTTAGGTTGAATTTACAGGCATGGGGTTGACAGTTTGAGCATGTATAGGGAAGATAACAGTATGCAATACGGTAAATACAGAGGATTTTCTGTCTTGTTTTTAAAGTCTAAGAAGGTTCTCACTGTTTTGTTTTATTCTTACTAATTTTTTTTTGCTTTACTCAATATTCTGTTTTGATTGGTTTTATTCTGTTTTGATTGGTTTTATTCTGTTTTGTTTTGGTCTGATTTTGCTATAATTGACGGAATGGAAAACTACTGTGAAGATAACAAGATATACTATAGTAGCCATTGTTGTTTTCCCATTACCCTGCTTTGATGTTCCGTACCAATCTCACTACTGTGTTTTGATTGGATTTATTCTGTTTTGTTTTGTTGGGTTTCACTATCTTTAAAATAAAAAAAAATTCTATGACTAATATAAATATTAGAGAAAAACATTAAAGGGGGACAAATGAAAAGGAGGAGAAGAAAGAAAAGAAAAACAGAGAAGGAATAAGGAACTAGAGAAAGAAATCAGCCAAAAAGATATGGAGAAAATTAGAAGGAGTAAAAAGAGACCAGAATTCCCTTATGTCTATAAACTATATTGGAAGAAAAAGGCAGGTGGAAGAGAAACTTGCACATAAACACATACACTCATAAAAGATAAAGAGGAGAAATAATGAAATAAAAATTGGGGAAGAATTAGCAGAAGGAGGAAAACAGCACAAAAAAAGAAAGAAAAGAAAAAGAGAAAGTTTTCTATTGTTTTGTCCATATGGTTTTTTCCACAGCCTATGAACAAGGAGCAGAGCTTAAGCCAAGGTGTATCTCTGTTCATACTAGAGGTCTAAGGTGGCCGTCTGCCCCAGGATGGTGCTGGATGCAAAGATTTCCATACAGTGAGAACATGGTGCCAGTGTGACTTTGCAATCCTGAATAACTCAGACTGAATCTGGCCTCTGACTGCAGGAGCTGGGTTCATGCTCACCAGCTCCAGGCCCTTCACAGGACTCCTAGCCTACTTTTCCACTGCCAGCTGTCTTTTGTGGCTGTCCTTCCTTCATTCACTCTGGGAATTTGAGAGTGTGGAGCATGGTTTGGAGTCCAAGGGTCTGCTCGGGGGCCCACGTTTGACTGTTGAGATTTCCCTAGAATGACTTCCCATCGGCTCTTCTTCCATGATTGTGATGGTACGTGCTGTACTGGGTCACTCAGCAGCAGTTGACTCTGGAAGGCCACTCTGGAGGCAGTATTCCATATTTTCCTTGCTGGCTTCAATTGCCTCTGAGTCTCTCAATCCCAATTCGGTGCTCCACAAGGGAAAGTTTTTAGTTTTACGTTGTCTTCAGGATATCAGCTGTCTCTGGCAGTGTCGTTTCAGGACATCTCCTCTCTCACTACTTCTGTACAATTTAAACCTTTTTATTTTCTCTTTTGTGTGTTTCCTCCTGGTTCTCAGGTAACCTTCTCTCACTATAGGTTTGATAATTGTAACCTAGGGTTTTCTAGATGCTAGACACTTTGTCCAAGGGAAGCTGATTTGCTGACACTCACTGCTCTGTCATTTTCCTCTCTGCTCATGCAATTACAATTTTTGGCTCACATTTTTAGCCCAGAGTTGGCTAGTTCCAAGGCAGGAAGGCATAGTGAAGGATCTGGCAGAGAAAAGATGGTCATATTATGGCAGCCAGAAAGCAGAGATCCTAAATATTAATATTTAAATATTATAGCACAGATATGAATTTAACAAGATACTCAAGTAGCTGATTATTATTTCCTTTTTTTATTGACAATTTTTATTGATTTTTTAGAATAAGATAAAATGAACTTGGTTTTTATCTTAATTTCTTTAATGTTCAAATGCTTTTACTTACATATAAAATAATGTTACTAAACTCAGGACAATATTTTCCTGAATTCACCAAGATGAGATAGCAAATTGTTTTTCTTAAATAAACAAACAATTCTTAAATTCCTGTGAAATATAAATTAATGAATGCACCTTTATAACGAAGTAACTTTGGTTATCCAACACTTTGCTCCAGGGACCCATTTCCATGACCCAAAATCTTTTGAGGTCAGCATCTGTCTTGTTCTTCACTGTGACTCCAGTGCAGGAATGACTGGAGAAAGGTGAGCCTTGAGCTGATATCTGAAGTGGTATTGCAACACCACTTACCACAAGATCTGGCAATCCAAAACTCGGTCCCATGCTTGCATCAGCAGCCATATGCACAACACTTGCTCTGCTGTATGGCCTGCAGTGTAGCTAATCCTCACCTATGAGAGAAAGGGTTGGGATCAGTGACCTTTCCATTTCCTTACAGCACTATGCCTTTATGATCACTTGGAGTGCAATGTTATCTTATTTTTCCAATAAACATTTGTTGAGAACTCTGCCAACACCATGTGAAGGTGTGTTAAAAAAGAATTCAGGACATAATGGGAAAAATAGTTTGAGTAAACAGATAATTTTTGGCAAAATCCATGGAGGGAATGTATTGGGATTTGCCAGAGATTGTAATGTGGAGGAATCTAGTCTAGATTGGAAGTGCACTAGGGGTTTTTTGGGCTTGTGATACTTCTGTAAACTAGGATATAAATTAAACAAGGAAAGAGTGGCATGGAAAGTATTTGGGGGATAGGAAAGAGTGTGAAGCACTGCATGAATTGAAAGAAGATATCAGGGATAGGAGCCCAGGCTGACAGGCTGCTGTAGTGGCCAGAGTGGGGAAAAGGGTGACAGAACTGGTGAAGAGGGCATGGATTTGAAATCCATTTTGTGTGTAGATGTGATGGTATTTAGGATTTTGTTTTTTTAATGAAGAATGAACAGTCAGGCACTATCAAGATTCTTGGGAGGCACTGACTTCTCTCTTCCTGGGCCCTGCATGGCTTTCCCAAAGAGTGATGTTTGAGTAGAGACATATTTATGCAATACCTGTATGTATTTAGGTCCAAATTCATTCCACGAAATGCAGGTGGGAGAAAGGTTACATTTTATTTTTTTGTTTTACTCCAGTTTAAATTGGTTTCTGCCAAATCAGCATTAGTAAGTAATGCATGCTTTATTGTTAGAACATTTAACCGTGGTTTGCTTTTCTCAAAGGGTTCTATTCTTTCTGAGACCCTGGCAAAAGTTCCCAGGGTTTAATTGGCTAGAAATTAGAGGAAAGGATCAACACTTTGCTTTCCCTTGGTCAACCGACTCACAGCATCTCCAGTTTAGTCAGTCAGGGAGAAGCTGTCTTTGCTCCCAAAGGAACTCTTATAGGACTTAAAGTTCAGTAAATGTTTGGGCTGATCTTCCAACCAGAATTTCAACATATTGTTTACTTCGTCCACCAACTCAGGATCTCAAACATTTGGCTAAAGCGGTCCCCTTTCGTGTTATAATCAACTTCCCATTTCTGCATGGGTCTCTTGGACAGGGAATACAGTTACTACGCTTAGGAGTGGCTGCCTATCAGGTCAGAGCCTGCCCCTCTTTCACACAGGGTCCATCACTGAGGGAATATGGGGGCTTTCCTCTTCAGCAATACATCAGAGTCTACTTAAAGGATCAGACAGTTGGTTTTCCTAATCAGTAATTTTCAAGACCCACTAGACTTGCCTTTGCTTTTACATTATTTCTATGTCTTGATTTCACATAGATGGATGCAGCCTGCTACAACAGTGCCACCAGCAAAGCCAGTCTCCACAAGCAAAGCTGAAGGAAAGGCCCTATGCATCTCTTACTTCCTGTTAACCTCTCCTAGGCTTCCTGCTTTGTGGTTGGGCAGTGCTGTCCTTCGTCTCACCATGGACTCAGGACTTCTCCTGCAAACCCTCACAGCTCTGCTGGTTATCCTATCTGTCTCATATCAGGTAGCTTGGTGGCTTTCAGCATGCTTATCTTTCCAGTATGCCTTGGAAGGAATTGAAACTGAATTTTCCAAACCTCCGTGTGAAGCTGACAAAGTGCCTTTGAGATCTCAGCCACTCTGAAAAAGTATCATTTGCTCTAGCAGGTAGGCACCTGGCTGGTTCCCCTGAGAAAAATCATTTGCTACCTGTTCCCTAAATCTTAATCTCTTTCTTCCTCTGATCCTTCCCCTGTTAGCATGAACAGTCAAAAAGATGAGAGCATTGGCTAACCTTTCCTTGCTAGGCTTGCTTTAAAGAAACACATAGGCCTTTCCCCTGAGTCAGTGCCATTCGTGGACTGTGGGGCAGGAGAACAAGGATTCACCAAGAAGCAAGCCCTCCCTGCCAACCAGCTCCATGTGTGGGCCACTGCTGGCCGGGAGACAGCCAGACCCCAACCTTTCCCTGTGAATCAGAGCCATTCATGGACTGCGGGGGAAGAGAGCAAGGACTCACCAAGAAGCAAGCCCTCCCCATGAACCAGTGCGATGTGCGGGCCACTGGCGTCAGGGGGACAGCCAGACCCCAGCCTTTCCCCATGAGTCAGCACCATTAGAGAACTATGAGGGTAGAGAACAAGGCCTCACCAAGAAGCAAACCCTCCCTGAGAAGCAGTGCCATGCACAAGCCACCGCTGGTGGGGAGACAGGCAGACCCCAGCTCCTTCCTGCACATGGACTGGGAAACAAGAAAGCCAACCCCACCCCCACCCTGTAAGTGACCGGCTCATCCAGAGAAAACTATTGAGGGGAAAACAATTGAGGTGAAATGCAATTGGATACCCGTGGTGCTTTGGTGTTTCACTGACTGGAGGTCTAGGGCCACTGGTCTGATCATCTATTCAGAGGATGACAGTATGCAGTGTGGCATCTATGTTGATTCCCTCTTGTCTTGTTTTGAAGTCCTGTATCATTTTCATTGTTTTATTGGGTTTGGTTTTATTCTCGTTTGTTTTGTTTGATTTTGTTGTATCTGATAGCATAGGCAGCTATTTCAAAGATAGCAAGATATATTTCAGTAGCCATTTTGGATTTACTATTGTCTTGTTTTGAAGTCCTTTATTATATTCATTATTTTATTTTTATTGGTTCTATTCTGTTCTGTTTTGTTTGATTTTTACTATGTCTGAAAGTAACTGCAGCTATCTTGAAGACAACAAGAGGGATTATGGTATCTATTGCTGATTTCGTATTGTTTTGAAGCCCTGTGTCACACTGGTTTGTTTTAGTTGGT
>RJWT010052632.1:0-10526 GCA_004365215.1 Cuniculus paca | reverse complement strand
TTATATCATGAAACATTTACATTTATGTCAGACACTATGAGACACAAGAATAAATATGACCTGATCTTTGATGCCTTATTCAGAGAGATAGACAAAAATGATTATATTTTAATAGATGCTATAGTATATATACTTGATTCAGAGTCATGTAGTCTAGGAAAATAAAAACCTCACTCATGGCCTGGAAGGTGTTAAGCTGAGACAGGAGGATCATTGTGAGTTTGAGACCAGCCTGGGCTACCAAGTGAGCTCAAGGCCAGCCTGAAAGGCATAGTGAGACCCTGTCTCAAAAAGACAATGGCCGGGAATCTCGCTCGGTGGCCTAAGCGCCTGCCTGGCAAGTGTGAGGTCATGAGTTCAATCCCCAGTGCTGCAAACAAACAAAGAAAAAAGATTTAGTCAAGAATATGAAGGGAAAAAGGAAAGTCTCAGATGAGTTCAAGGCTTTTGGTTTCAATGTTGCAAGAGATACTGTATAGGCACCACTAAGTAAGATGAGAAAGACAGGAGGAACAGATGTGGGCAAACTAATGAGATTTAAGTGCCATGGGGAATCCAGACCATAAAACGAATGGCTCAGGTGAGAAGGAGGTTGGGCTGGAGAATGAGGGTTTTGCATCATTGATCTTGGTTGAAACCACAAAAGAGCTGAGAATATTTGAAGGGAGTATGCAGAGAAGAGACTTGAGAACTAAACTGCAGAGATCATCATGTTTGACAGCGATGGTTGATGAGATGAAAGAAAGCTGTCAGTAATGGGAGGAGAGTCCTAGGACTCAGAAATTCGAAATTCAGAATTTTAGTAAACACAATGTATGGGGTGGGTTGGTGTGTGTCTTTTATTCCTAATGCTGATCCCATACAGATGCTTCTGAGATCATTCTATTCACTACCCTCACTGTTTGTAAGAATTCCTGACAAAGAGCTGAGATTTTTTAACTAGATGCAAGTATTAAAAGCAAACAAAACATTGAAATTCTTGGGTGTATGTTGCTCTATGCAAGGAGAGTTTCTTTACGCAGCTCGTTTTTCTATAAGGTAGTGGGATGCCATCATTATTGTTAATATTCATTATTAATAGAAGTGCTAAAAACCTCTTTTGAAGAGAAAGATAGTCCTTTAGCCCTAAAGTAACTAACTAAAAATCTTTGCTATTACACAAATTGAAAAGCAGGAGGCAAATTTTAATTAAAAATATTTATAGCAAGTAGTATAGCAGCTGCCAGTTTCTCTCACCACTCCTGAATGCATTTTGCAGCTGGCCATAATTCTCCATTTCAATCAGCTTAACCAATAATAACAGCTGTTCATTAGTCAGGGGACATTTTATTAGCACTCATGTGGTATGTAGTGCAGACTGGTAAAGAAATTTTTAATATGAACAACTTTTAAGAGGACCACCTATGATTTGATAGGTCATTGTCTAAAGGTCTTTTGTTTTCTTAAATAAGTAAAACGTCCTTTTACCTTGAAAGTGTCTCCCTCTTCCATAAAATTTAAACATGTCAATGAATTTTCTAATTTCATTTAAAACCATAGGAACACTTTATATTACATTAAAAAAAAGCTATGAGCAACATCCAGGAAAGAGAAATGGGAGCAGTTAAAGGGTGTATGCAAGGATGAATGTAATGTAACATTTATGGGCTTTCTTAAGGGATTTTTTTTTTTTTATGTTTTTTGAGACAGGGTCTCGCTATGTAGTTCAGGCTGGCCTTGAACTCATGAACTCACTATGCGGCCCAGGGTGGCCTCGACCTATCAGCCATTTTCATGTCCCAACTTTCTGAATGCTGGGATTACAGGCATGCACCACTACACCTGGACAGGGATCACGTTCTTAAAGACAATACCAATCTGTTCAAAAACTCCACTGAATTAGTTTTGTTGTTATTATTTGCTTAGTAAGTTGCCAGTGTTTCTGTTTCTAGTGAGGCATTCTGTTCTAGTTTGTGAAAAACAAAAAGGTAAGAATTCAATGAAATGAATTGAAGTTGCTTAGACTGATGACACACATTATAAGAAATTTAGCAAATTTATGCTGTGTAAGGAAGGAAATTGCTGACTCATTTGAAGAAGATTCATAGACTGCTGTTTATGGGTGGAGGCAACATTGCCTTGTTATATTCTCATGGGAAGTAAAACAGGTCAGGAGAGCACAGCTAGATAAATAAATAGAAAAGAATTTTCTCAAAGAAAAACATATAAAATAGGTAATGCTTCCCAGGGAAACAGGAAAACACCAAAACAAATAAAAACGATAAAAAGTTTTCAAAAGGCAAAATGTAAATTTCATTCTTATCAACAGATCAAAGTACCCATAAATGGGACATGCTTATGGTTTCCAGTATGTTTAGAACTCCTTTGGTATAATCCTTTCTAAAAGTATTCCCAGTTTCTACCTATCAGAAACTATTACAAAATTCAACTGGATTCCATCGTCAACGTCATTACTAGCTTTATTCCCACAATGTCTTATAAAACAAAGTGTTAACTTGGCGAATTTGTTGAGTTAGTTACAAGTAAAAAAAAAGATGCCGCCATAACAAAAATTTTTTTCTACCTTACATGAATTTTTAGTTAAAAAACAAAATAAAACAAAAATTAGCTCAAAATAGAGCTCTTCATATTTATATTTAAGTATGATGCTTCTGAGCAAACCTTTTTTAAAAAAAAAACACGAAATGGACTATGACACTGTGAGTAAAGGTTAGAGATAGCAAGCTGCAATCTTCGGGATGCAGGAAACTGAATCTGGAAATCTGAATCTGAACCACGAGTTTCTCATGGCTGCTCTTTTACTCGCGCAAAGCCAACTTGAGTTGTGAAACAGTTAATTACAAAAATCTAAATAAATTTGTAGCTGAGGGTCTTTCTCTTCATCAGACATTTTTTTTAAGGGAAGAAGCAATCAAGTAGCTTTATTTTTATATTTACAAGTAAAGAAGGGGAACTATACCAACATTAAAGAGCCTTCCACTTGGATTTTCTTCTTGGGCTTGCTCCATTTGACTTGCTGTACTAAATTTACATGGCAGGCATAGAAATAGACCAGAGGCCAAATTTACATTTTTAGTGGGCCAGAAGAGATTCATTTTAAAATAGAGTAGATTGGCAGAAAAATAGGGAATAAAGTCAGGGCAATTCTTAAGAGAGAAAAGTAACTGATTTTTTTTTTTAAGGTGAAAGTGGAAAAATAAGAATGTGATATTGAATTTATAACAACAAAATGCTTTTGTTATTTCACGTACATGCTTAGAATAAATGACTTATCTGAAGCAATTTGATTTGATCTATTTTAATTCAAAGCCAAAAAAATATAAATATGGAGCTTTGGGATGGCAATTGAAGCGGAAATGATGACAAGAGAATCTTTCATTCTTTCTACTGTTTTGCTGGACGTCCCCGTTGAGACCACTTCCTGGCTGCTGTGTAATCCTCATCTTTATAAAGAGACAGTGCCCATGATTTCCTAATCAGATCAGGACAGAATAATTAATGTTTGCAAAGTACAATTGGATATCTCTCTGCTTTAATTCCATAAACAGCAGGAGGGTTATCAATTAAGGATGTCTTATGATACTATGAAAAATTTACATGTTGGAAGCCAACTGAATTTCAATTGTAACAACTTTCTTGTCTTCTATGTCTTCTTCCACAAACTGTGTTTTATGCTTGGATAAACTTTCATGAACGTAAGAAGTCTCTTGATTCATGAAGTTGGTGACCTATAGGGTCCTACACTACTGCTATCACTTCAGAGTTGTATGACATTAAAGACAAATTTTTTCCTGTCTCTTCACATGTTTATTTTCTTTTAAGCCAATTTGGATCTGCATGATTTTGTGTCTACTTTAGTTTTGTTGCCTGTATCTTCTAACAACAGTGTTCAAGAAAATGCAAGCCATACTTGACTCAGAATTTCTACAAGGACTGACTAAATAGGTTAGTAGAGAGAAAAACAAAAGCTCAGTTAAAAAGAAAATTGCAAATTATTCCTTTCATCAAACTCTTCCTTCTAGCTCTCTCCAGATTGTTAAGAAGATGAACTGTCAAAAAGAAGGAGGAAAGGAGGAGGAGGAGGAGAAGGAGGGAGAGGAGGAGAAGGAGGAAAAAGGGAAGGAGAAGAAAGAAAAAACAGAAGAATTTCATGTAACTTAATTTGAAAAGAATCTGTAGAACCTGAAAATAGAAAAAGAATAAATATAATAAAATATAAGTTATTTAACATTAATCAATGTTTTCACTTCCACTCAGTGTTCTATTATGAGGAATTAACTAGGAAAAAACTTCTGAAATTTTGATTTCCTTTTGTTTACTTACGATATATTCCTTTACTCTTTCAAACTAAAATTGTAATAAACCTCAATTTCAGTTTTAAAAAGCTTCTAAGTAAATTAGATATGTGCGATTATTTACAGAGAGTTGTGTAGATATAAAATTACAAATTGGCTTTCAGTATTCTTCTTTGATTTGTTTTTTGTATGACTCATTCTTTGTGAGCCTTTGTATAAGCAAAAGATATCTTTTTATTTATTGATAGGGAAAATATCTTGCTTCACTTACTGTCATAAGGTTTTAGCAACTCAGTATTATTTTTATTTGGTAAACAACCAAAAATTCACTGTTTTATATTAAATGAAAAACAGATTTATCTGAATATTGAACTGTCATGCTGCAATTTTTCTATCAAATTGAGAAAAAGGAGGGGGAAAAGTTGAGGAAGTGGGAGAAAAAAAAACCAACCCTGTTTTAGAATTTGCATCATTTACCTAGAAAAGTCTGAGGCTGTAGGTGGTAAAGAGAAAGCTATAGAAAATTGAAACTGCCAAAGCATTTATATTCCATACGATAAGGTGAAGGTACTCACAGGCTAAAAACCTAACCAAATACACCAATGAGAAGTTTCATAAATGAGGACCTTGGGAGTTAAAAAATTGAAACTAAGAATGAGTGTGTGACATGGTGTGAGACCACCAAGAATCCTTGAAAAAAAGAAAATGATTATGACTGAAAAAAGTTATTATTTTCCTATGTAGAAAAATTGAAAGGATGATGTTTTGGGTAAATAAAAGAGCAAGGCTGAATTAAGGGATAATAAGAAGCTAACTTGGCTACAGTAGAGTAGAGCTAGAGTTGGCTGAATAATGAGTAGGTAAGGAAGAGTAGGGTACAGAGTGATTTGGGGAAACTTTTTAAGACAGGTAGAAAAGTCTACGGGAAAGAAGTCCAAAACTTGCTTTCTTTTGCTTTGTTTTGTTTTGGTTATGGGTAGTTGCTGAGGAGAAAAGAACTCTGGAGAGAAGAGATCATTGAATTAGAGGAAAAGGTTTTTATTTAGACAAAATCAAAGAAGTAAGAGGTTTGATCATCCTGGATTTCTTCCTATGCATATACCAAGGCTCTTCAAAACCCAGTTGATCCAGATTTATTTAATCAGTTTATGTTAATACATACCAAGATGAACAACATGTATGCAAATCTCAGAATCTTTCATTTAATTATTACATCTCAAAAATATTTCCTCTCTGTGCTCAGTGTTTTGGGGCTTGTAAACTAAACAAACAAAAGGCAAAAAGTACACAATTTTGTTTTACATGCATTAATTTCGACAGAAATGCTAAACACTATTTTAACAAAGGAAAATAGAATTGGCCTTCAAGAGTGACAGATCATAAGGAAATGACTAAAAATTTATGGGAGAACTAATGGAAGACAAGGGTTATTTTAGTAAAGATTGCTCATGCAAACCTATTTCAAGTCATAAGAGTTGATCTTCTTGGTACACCAAGGACTTCTTCCTTGAGAGAAATTTATGACCTGTTTTTAGGCAGATCGGGGAGGACAGAGAACTCTCCCCGTACCTGCTGAGTCTTCAACTAAAAATAATCCTTATGGTAAAGTGATACAGTGTAAAGTGTCATGTTCTGATCTTCTTAATTAGCATATATATGCAATGCTGAATTTATAGATGGCTAACTAAAGCCATTCTTCTATAGTCATAACATGTGAATTCTGAGTAGCACTCATTCCAAATGTAAATCCTATTTTCTTTTTGGCATCTCATTCCATTTCCAATTTGTGCCAACATTGATTCTTTATTTTGGGAAGAAGCATTCATACATAATTACTGATTAATATTATTATTTAAAAACACATTTGTAAGGACTGCTCAATTCTAGAATTGCAAATAAAAGTTAATTTCTTTAAATTTTGTCATGATTCTAGTTTACTTCAAGCTGCATGTGCACAAATATCTCATTTTGAAAACATTTCAAAGTAATCATTGAAATCAATATGCTTTTATAAGTTAGTTTGCGTATTTAGTCTGAGATAGTTGTGTGCAGGTGTTTAGTAAATGGCTCTTTAGGGCTGGGGATCTAGCTCAGTGGCCTAAGCACCTGCCTACCAAGCGTGAGATCATGAGTTCAATCCCCGGTGCCGCAAAAAAAAAAAAAAAAAAGTAAATGGCTCTTTGTGAAGAAGGTTTGAAAATGCACTACTTACCCATTTCTGTAGGGTAATGACCTTTAGAAACCACTAGAGGGCAGTCCATTTCAAAATTGGTTGGCTGTTTTCAAGACCGGGAAGGGATGTCATTGAAAAGACTTTGGGAAGAGTTGCATAATAGCATACCATTATATAGTATTTTGCCATAACATAGATAAAATAGCCAAATCAGGGCCAGGGATCTAGCTCAGCAGCCTAAGCGCCTGCCTGGCAAGCGCAAGGTTGTGAGTTCAATCCCCGGTGCCGCAAAATAAATAAAATAAAATAAAATAAAATAAACAAATCATTTCAACAGTACAAATGACATCAAACTGCAGTAGAAACAAGTGAGTTTTGGGTATTCATCTCTTTGTTTTAATACAACTTATTGAGTCTTGCTTTTCACTTATTTTTTTAAACATTGTTGATATCTCAAAATTCCTAATATGCAATAATTGACTGTTACAAACTAGTGGGAAAACAGACACCAAAAAAAGTCAATGTAGTTTTTTTTTATTTTTTTATTTTGAAGAGAATATAACCAAATGAAACAAAACAGAATAGAGTCAATCACAACAAAACAATGAACATGGTACACGACTTCCAAACAGTGTAAAAGGCAATCAATAATGGCTACTATAATGCCTCTTGTTATCTTCAGTATAACTGCCCATACCAGCAGGCATAAATAAAATCAAACAAAATAGAACAGAATAAAACCAGTAACAAAACAAAACAAACAAAGCAAAACAATGAAAGCAATACAGAACTTCAAGATAATAGTAAAACAACAGTGGCTACCATAATGCTTCTTGTTATCTTCCAAGTAGTTGTCTATACCTTCAGACATAATACAATCAAACAAAACAGAATAGAGTAGAATCAATCAAAATGAAACAATAAAGCAATACAGGGCTTCAAAACAAGATAATTGGAAATCCATGATGGCTATAATTATATATTTTGTTATCTTTGAAATAGCTATCCATGCCATCAAATATAATAAAATCAAACAAAACAAAACAGAATAAGGCCAAACTAAACAGAACAATGAAGACAATATGGGTTTCAAATCATGACAGTAGATTAACAAAGGTCACTGCCTTCCTTTTTTAGACAATTTGTCCCCTTTCACTTTCACCATAGGTATTGTGCATTTTGGATCCCACTGACTCCTATAGTTTGTTATACTATGGAGACAACATGAAATTCACCCATGTTACTCTGAATCATTTCATCCATGAGCATGCTCTCAAGTTGTATCCAGCCACCTACAAGAGCCTTGAGATCATTTTCCTTTATAACTGAATAGGTTTCCATTGTATAAAAATGCCATGCCTTTCTTATCGGTTATATAGTTGATGGGCAAGCTACCCGCACTGTTTTTTCTGGTTCCCTGTCACATAGGGCATTGTTCTCTCTCCTTTGACTTTCAGTCTATGAATTTTCTTTCTCGTTAAATGTGTTTCTTGTATAGAGCATATTGATGGATCCTCTCTCCTGATCCACCCTGCCTGTGTTTCTTTCTATTAGTGAATTGAGGCCCTCTTTATTAATGGTTATGGCCAACTTGCACTGCCTTGTCTCTGCAATATAGTTTTAGACTAGCGGAAACTTGTAGATTATGTGAGATATGTAAGTAGTCAATCTGATATTTATAATATCTATTTAGAACTTACAAGAAGCCCTTTGTCTAATTTGTAACTTATTTTTACAATTATAATATGAAACTCTATTACTGTTCTTCATTTCTAATGGGTAAAGTAACAGACATCAAGAAAGAAAACAAAATTTTCAACAGGGAAGCAGGAATTAACACCAGTTTTGACTGATTCAGAACTCATGCTGTTAGAAACAGTATATAAAAGCACCCCTCGACAAGCTCTTCAAAGCCACTCACAGCTTGAACTTAAAAGAGCAATGGATTTACTCCCTCATTAAGATTTAAATTAGTAAATATATGTGGATTAGTAAATTATGAAGATTGAAATAAGTGCTTTTGCTTTGACTCTCTTGCAACTAAATTCTGAGAAAGCGTGCACATACTCCACAAATAACTACATTGTTTACTGTTCGTGTACTTATTTGCATCTAGACTTTGCAATTTCTCAGAAATAAGTAAAATTTGGTGACTAAATGCTTTTCTAACCACTTCCTAGATGTCCAATAATTGTTCTGGGAAGTGTGAGCTCAGCTCTCTCCACTTGTGTGAGTGATTAATTAGATTTAATTTCGTGCTGTTGTCTCTGACATCCTTTCCCTACCCCAGTGACTAATAACTCTTCTACAACATCCAAACAAATGGCCACAGTATCTAATTTTTATTTTTGGATGTTTTCCCCAGCCAAAATGCATAGGGCCTCTTCACAGACAGCAGCTCAGAAATTCCTGGCTAGGATTCCTCTCCTTAACAGCCGCACTTGAAATGGCTAGATGGCCCGTTGACGGATACCCTGGATGGCATCATGCCAGCCTAAAAGTTGCCAAGCTATTTGAATCAAGAATAGGCACTAGGTAGTGATAAATACAGATGGGCCGCCTGCAAAACAACTCTGTGAGGGGCCATATCTTCCTCAGGAAGCAGGTCTGTGCCAGCACGAGAGCAGTAACCAACACCACATGTCTTTTTTCTACACTTGACATCTGTGGACACTTAGAGTGTGTGACAAAAGGAGGAAGAGAACGAGGGTGGAAAGGAGGACTAGAGAGTTTATAGGTATAGTTAACAAACCAGAGAAAGATGAATTCCAGCTGGGGCTCTGAGCCCTTTGGGAAGCATGGCTCACTGACTACTTAGCATGTGACGCGAGGGCTAACAGATGCTTCATTTCAAGGCCAGAATTTAGGACAATTGGAGGAAGAGAGCAGGGATGAAACCTTTGTTTCTAGCTATGCCGTGGACCCCCCGTAGGTTCCATTAATCAGTGTGTCATGTGGCCCCCAGGTGAGACTTCAGGGTGAGAAACAGCCACTTCCCAAGATAAATTCACAAAAAATGTATTTAAACAACACGTCATGAACCCAGATCACTGGAAAACTGAGAAGGCGAGAAATCACGGCTGTTCGGATGGTTCCAGACATCCAGACAAGCTTGGCATAGCTTTAGTAAATTAATCAGTGAAATGAAGACGTCTAGTGGTCTAAATATGTGTCCAAGTATGGGAGGACTTCAGATTCAGGATTTGTGGGCCTGAAACTCTGCCCTGTGGCTAATTTAAGGCTCAAGAAGGTTAACAACTGACTTAAGTATCATTTTACAGATAATCCCCAATTTCCTCATCTGTAAACTGAGAATTAAATTAAAATATATCTCTGTGGTGTTCTTAGGCTCAACTGAGATGATCCTGTACAAAGTACTTATTAAATGGAGAAGTTCATACAAATTTATCACTGGACTTTTCTGGCAGGAACTCATTCCTTAGTAAAAGTGAGTTATTATACCAAATTGTCACTATTGGTACTTTTCAAAAATAATATATAAAACAACTTAAAAGACATGACTCCAGTATTGATACTGTGACTGTTTTTAATTTGGTAATGTTTCAGAAGTAGTCCTCTTGGAACACTAACTTCAGACTACCAAAGAAGCCATTTTACTTTTTAAAAAGTCAGTCCAACTTTATAACTATACAAACTGAGTGGGGTAGAAATCTATCTGAAAAATCACTGCTCATTTGTAACCCAGAGTAGTACTCATTTTATTTACCTGTATGTCTTTTGGTTCAGATACAAAATCTTTCTCCTCAGAGGAAGATATTTATATTATGCCTCTTAGTTACAACTTCATATCACCTTGCCTTTTGAACCTCCTCGTGGTTCCTTAGTTTGGGGCTGATCTTTCTGTCTCTGAAATGATTTTTACACCAGGGAGAAATTGTCCCTTGTTCCTTGGGTTATTCCCCCATTCCTTGAAGTGCTCAAGTCATTTTAGTCAATTCCAAAGTGTAATTGTAAAATACATTTTGAACTTGGCAATCATATCGGTATATGAATATAGTTTCCCAAAAGAACTATGTTGAAATTTCTAAAATTTCATT
>RJWT010052631.1:0-10539 GCA_004365215.1 Cuniculus paca | reverse complement strand
TCAAGGCCAGCCTGAATGGCATAGTGAGACCCTGTCTCAAAAAAACAAGGGCCAGGGAACTAGCTCAGTGGCCTAAGCGCCTGTCTGGCAACTGCGGGGTCACGAGTTCAATCCCCAGTGCTGCAAAAAAAAAAAAAAAAAAAACTTCCAATAATTAACTGTATGGTAAAGCCACCAAATTACCTTATGTCAGCAATAAACAGGCTTATGCATATGAGCTACTACTTTGTTAGTGAATATCATGCAATGAAGTAATGTAATATGGATATTTTGGCACAGAGGCCTACATACTGGATGTTTTCTGACATAGTCATCCACTTGTTGCTTCAGCTGAACTCTGCGTGCATCAGTGAGTTCTTGGAGTTCTTGCCAAGGGGCAAAGAGTTTCTTTTTCTTACGGCACTTTGCTAGGAATTTAAGAACCTGGGGTGGGGGTAGGGGGAGAGAGAAAAGAAGGTTTGTGATTTTTCTCCCTTAATACAGCTATTATTTCTCTACAACATACAGCAGTGACACCATGGCAAGAGTGGTTAACTTTGGGTGTGGATGAGGAAGGGGATGAATGGGACTATGTTAGAGTAAGACAGGACAGTGACTTTTTAACTATATAGATGGTCCTCAAGTTATGAGGTGGTTATCTCCTAATAAACCCATTGTAAGTTGAAAATACATTTATTAAATCTAGCTCACCTCTTTTATACATCTTATCATACTATGGTTTTTACTGCATGCCTATCACTTTAGCACCATGTAACACAGGGACCATCTGGATTGTTGTGGTATGAATCTTAAATATTCCTAAAAGGGTCATGTATTAAAGGTTTTGTTCCCAGCTGATGGCACTGGTGGGAGGAGGCAGAACTTTTAAGACATGGGACTTAGTGGAAGGAAGTTAGGTCACTACAAGTATGCCCTGGCCCTTTCTTTCTCCCTGCTTTCTATGGGCTTGGAGGTGAGCGGCTCTGCCATTGATGCTTTCATTTGCCATAGGCCCTTGACTGGAACCTCAGAAACTTGAGTCAAAATAAATCTTTCCTCCTTGTAAGTTGATATCTTAGGTATTTCTATCACAGCAATGGAAATCTGACCACAAGGATACATTCACTTTTTTTTTTATATACTGATAATAAAGATTGACAAAGGAATTAAGTATTGAGTTCTAATCTCAATTCTATTTTCTTATAAACTGTATGATTCTGAGCAAATCACTTGATCTCTGTAGAACTAATTCTATGTCTTTAGAAAACTGGGACCCTAATTCTACATGTCCAACAGTATTATAAACATCATAGAATATCTAAAAAAGCCTTAGTAAATGAGAAAATATTATAAAATAAGGTGTGAGGCAGCTGACAATATCTGAATATACTTTCTTATGTCCTTCAGAATGGACTTCTAGTAAAATAAAAAAAAAATCTCATAACAGCCTTGATTTGGGACATATTTGAAATTACTCTTCCTATTTTTTTCACTCCTTTCCTTTCTTTGTAGTTTTTAATTGTCATCAAAGTTACATATTCATACTGTTTAAAGCACTGCTTAAAAAAAAAATAAAGCAGAGGTTGGTAAATTATGGCCCATAGTCCAAATCCTGCCTACTGTCAGTTTTCCTATGGCCTGAGAGCTAACAATGTAATTTTTTGTTTTTTTGTTTTTTTTTAACATGGTTAAAAAAATAAAGAATATTTTGTGATGTGAATTTATTGAATTCAAATTCAATGTCTGCAGTCAGGCATGGTGGTGCAGCACTCAGAAGGTTGAGGTAGGAGGATCACTGCAAATTTGAGGCCAACGTAGGCTACACAGTGAAATCAAGGTGAGCCTGGACTACACAGTGACACCCTGTCTTAAAAACAAACAAACAAACCCAAATTCAATGTCTGCAAACAATGTTTTATTGGAACATGGTTATGCTCAATTGTTCACTATTATTTATGGCTACTTTGAGCTGCAAGTGTTGAGGAACTCCAACAGACTGCATGGTCTGCAAAGCCTCAAATATTTTATATCTGGCCCTTCCCACAAAAGTCTGCTGGTATAACTATTGTTTAAACTGTTTTACAAGAATTAGTACCAAAATAACTATACTTGTCGACCCAATTAACACTGTTTCCAACCCCAAAGAGGACAACTTTAACTTTTTCAGGTTTTTCTTTTGATAGTTAGCTTTTTGAATATATGAGTTTCAAATATATGCATTATCTGTTGATTTTCTTGAATGGAAAAACAGGATTTAGCTCTTTAACTGCTTGTACTTTTGATACTCTAACCATCCAATGTCATTGTATCATAGTTTTAGCTAACTCAGTGTTCAGTGTTTACATAATTATTGCATGAACACTTTAGAATCATATATAATGACTGCTTTTTCTTCCGTGCATATTTCTTTTCTCTGGAATTAACATTTTTTCTTATGCTTAGTTTAGTTTTTTTGAGACAAGGTCTTGCTATGTAACCCAGGTTGGCCTTGAACTCATGGCAATCCTCTGCCCTCACCTTCCAAGTGCTGAGATTATAGGTATGTACCACCTGCTCACTTGTGTTTAGTTTCTGTATACTTATTACTGACTCTACTTCTTAAACTATGCCTTAATTGTCAAGACATTAAAAAATACCAGGCATTCTACCAGACTAATTTTCCTGGATACACATTTTCTGGGGCTTTCTGATCTGACTGCTCTCCATGCTTGTAGTGTAACTGCCTTCCTAAGGTGCATTCAACATCATGTAGTTAACTTCTTTGCATCTTTCTCTTTGTTTCTTGGATTCCAGGCTATCTTCTTTCTTGAGTCATTCCTAAGAGATTTTTAATGTCTAAAAATGTCTTTGGTAAAGAATAAAATAAAAGATTATGGAAAACAAGGAAATAGATCTTTTGCAAATGGGAATGGGACTAAGAGATGGAGGAAGGGTGATGTGAGAGGAGGGGAAAAGGATGTATGAAGAATTAATATGTGTTATGTGTACTTCTGGGAACATGACAGAATGGTGAAAGCAGAGAAATGCCTCTCTGAGATTTGGTGTCCAGATGCTGGATTATAGTAATGTGAGGAAGGGAAGAGGGAGGGAAGTGGGTCCCTGGGACCCAGAAGCATCTGAAGAAAGAGTTGAAGTCCACTTAGAGTGAAGAGAGAAACCTCAAAGCAGAAGAAGGAGGTAGCAAGCAGCACTTTCTCCCTGAGCCCGGATTCACTGAGTGGGAGGGCGACTCAAACCTACAAATATATGTTGACTATTGTTGAGCTCAGAGGCCTTCACAGAGTGATGTACCAGTGGAATGGAGCAGTGGATGCAGCAGACTGTAGTGGCTGTTGAGTTATTCGGATTCAGACAACCCCCAGGAGGGGGCGATGGGCCAGTAAGTCAACTTGAAGACAGGCCAACTGAGCTTGGAACTCAGAGAATCTACATTCTGGCTCCATCTTGTGGCTCCCAGTGTGTCAGGATGAGAAAGAACTCAGTTCAAGTCAGCAGGTCAAGGAGCTGGGTTCAAGCTGGCAGGAGGAAAAGCAGGCAAGCTGAAAAAATTGGGCTCCAGCCTCACAGCCAGAAACCAGCCTGAATTTCAGTGCAACTAAAGGTGGAGGCTTGCTGAGATTACCCACTACCTCACCATAAATCTACAGCTGGCTTGCTGGGATTAGTCAACATGGATCTGGACTCTTGCCCATTCGGTCTACCAGTGATAGCAGAGACACGCCCTGAAGTAGACACTTTTTCCTTTTTGTCTTTGTTTTCATTTTGTCTTGATTGTTCTTGTTTTTATATGAGTGTGAACATTGTTTCTAGTTTTGTTGTTGTTTTGTTGTGTTCTTTGTTTTTATTTTTCCTTCTCTCTTTCCATCCTGTCTTCTTCACCAGTTTCCCAAAGTTTGCATAATTTTCCTTTGTCCTCTAGCCTTGGTTCTGATCTCTTCCTCATCTTCTATTTCTCTATTTTTCCCCCAACCCCTTTTAAATTTTCCCCTCTGAGGGTAACATTACCATATTGATGGCATATTTAGTATGTACAGTTTTCTGGTTTTAGATTTTATTACCACAAATATAGTTCATTCAGTTAAAGGTGGCAAATTAATAGTTAACATAGCTTGTTATTAATAGTTAACATCGTTTGTCATTTTTCTAGGCTGTGTTTGATGCCATTGTTATTGCTGATTGTACTGCTTCAGCCAAGTTAACAAGTTGTTCTTTTTAGTATGCCAGGACTGAGCTTGCCTAAAGGTCATAAACAATACTATAGGCCAGTACCAAAGAACCAGGGGCTAGGCCAAATATGCTGCAACTTCTCACCCCCCATAAACTGAAGAGGTAGGATCTTGCAACAGACTCAAACTCCAAAAGCCAGTTCTAAATACTAGCAACAAAGCCACCTGCTATAAGCAATTTACGAGCATCGACCCAGGAGTTAAACTAAGAAAAAAGAAAAAGAAAATGAAAAGACTTTTAAGCAAGATACAAACCCAGACTTCCAGCTTGCCAAAGGCAACCCAGGAGGCAACCAAGAATGAGAAGGGTTCCTTTTTCATTACAACTCTGCCAGCGTTTGTTATTGGTTGATTTCTTGATAATAGCTATTCTTTGTGGAGTGAGAAGGAAGTCTTGTTTTCTTATCTCTTTTCTTTACTCTTTGTCATTTCAGTACTCTCTGACATTGTGTATCTCCGAGTGTTTATTTTATTTTAATTGTCAATTTTTGTTTAAGTCCTTTTATGGTTGGTCAGTGATTGTAAAGATAGTGACGTTTCTGCGACAGTCAAACAGCAAGAACTGGCCATCATTTTGGCTCTAGAGACCAGCAAATACCATTTTCTGAGCTTCTTCCTTTCTTTTCAAAAGGTGAGAAAGTGACAGAAAAATCTTAAGAGTTCAAAAGGAAAAGAGAGCTAATGTTTCAAATTTAATTCTAATACTGTACTGGGACCAAGAATTTTAAACTTGTCTATGTAAGGATGTGTAATTTGAAACTGGCAAGTTTTCATAGGGTTTTTCATATTTTAGCTACTAGAAAATCAATGCCTGTGCTTTCACACAAAGTAATGGAGGGAAAGAAGGTAGATTACAGTTTCTAGCCTTTCATTTCCTTTAAGAACCAGTTCTTGCCATGGGGCAAGTTCACTGAAAACATTATCCCTTTTTCTTATTTTCAATAAAACTGATCAATTATTTCCCTTTGTTTCTTACCAAGGTCAATCATGGTACGAATAAAAATATAATGCAAGTTGTATATATAATTTAAATTTTTCCAGAGACATTAAAATGTTAAAAAAGGTAAAACAGTATTTGGTATATACTGATCTGTATAAAAAGTTATAGCTCCACATACACAAAACATTAGTATTTCAACATGTAATCAATCTACAAAAATGTTATTGAGATATTTTATACTTTTTCATCTGAAGTTGCTAAAATCTGGTGGGTATTTTACATATAGAGCATTTTTCAATTTGGACTAGTTAGCACATCAAGTACTCCATGTCCACATGTGCTTAATGGCTACTGTATTAGACAATGCAGGTGCAGAGTGTGCTTAGAAAATGATGCTTTAAAAATATGGCAAAATGTGTCCTTTACTGACCATTGCCCTGTTCTAATTTTCTCTACTATTTTTCTTTTTTCTTCTCTCTACATGCTTGCATTTTTCTTTCTCTTTTCTTCCTTTGAAAGTAATCCTCTTAGTTCCTTTTCCATTTTGCTAGCTTTGCTTTGACTTAACAGTTATTTCTACTAGTGAGATGCAAAAATTATAAACATGACCTGTATCTTTTTGTTTTTACTTCACAGACAAATATTCCCTTTTTGTTGTTTGCTTGAGTAGACAGGAGGCAAATGTGACTAATTTTTTCCTCAGGTACCAATGGAAAGTATGAAAGTCAAAATAATTTTGCCCTCATAGACCCTGAAATACTCTCTTACAATGATCACTGCTCATCTAGAGAATGGTAGACGAACTGGGGTAACAAAGAAGATCCTTTTTCCAAGTGTTGGGCTCATCTAAATCAGACAAGGTGATCAGTCAAAAAGGGTCCAGCTAATTTTCTGACTGGAAAGTCTTTAGAAAGGAGGTACCTAGCTGGATGTTGTGGTGCACACCTGTAATTCCAGCACTTCGGAGGCTGAGGCAAGAGGATTGCTGTAAGTTCAAGACCTGCTTGGGCAACATAGTGAGTTCAAGGCCAGCCTGAACTACATAGCAAGATCTTGTCTCAAATAACAAAACAACGCCTTCCTGTGAACCAGGCTCTGCCATGCAGAACGGGAAAATACTCAGCCAGAAGACAAAGCACGCCTTCCTGTGAACCAGGCTCCACCATGCGGTTTGGGAAGAGACTCAGCAAGAAGACAAATCATGCCCTCCTTCGAGCCAGCTGGTGTGAACTGTGAGGGATTTCCTCCTGTCTTGTTTTTGAAATCCAATGTTTTGTTTCATTGTTTTGTTTTATTCCTGTATCTGGTAACCTAAGCAACTATTTTGAAGATAACGATGTGCAGTATCACAACCATTATTAAATTCCTATCATCTTGTTTTGAAAACCTATATAGATGTTGCTTTTTTGTTATTGCTGTTGTCATTTTGCTTTTGTTGTTTTTTTTTTAAGTTTGTTTGCTTCTTGATTTATTGGTTTTTTCTTTTTTCTCTTTATAACAAACAAACAAAACAACAACAAAACAGAGGTATCTGCAAAGTAAAAGTATTAGAAAGAAGGCAAAAGTTCCTCTACAAGAAGGAAAGGTCTCCAACCTTGATATTAACGAGCCTTAGATACCCTTGTTTAGTAGAGGGTAAATATCAGGAGTATGTGTGATTCAGTGATGGTGCAGCACTGTTTGTTGCATATGTAAACTAAGATCCCCAGAAGAGCCTGGAGAAAGAGCCAGATATCTCTTCTGATTTCTCTAGTATTTATTCTACTGTGTTGTTAGATGATTTTATAATATCTTGTAAACTATTAATTCACAGAAAATATTTAAAATCTATTATGGTTAAAAACTGAAAATTGACCAAAAGTTCAACAATAACAGATTGTTAAGCTAAATGCGTGCAAATCTGAAACATGTTATATTATACTATCTTATAGCCATGTAAAATAGAACAATTGAATATTGGAAGAACTGGTCATTAACTGAAAAAAAAGCAGCCTAGGCTATGCTTCACCAGGTCAATAAAATATTACTCTGCTATTTTGCTCATTTCAGAACAGCATTTTATACGTCAACAGTTATTATGTAATTGTCTAATTATATCAAATACTTAATCTATGCATTAAAAAATTCAAATATGATATGCTGCACTTACATAGGATGTTGGAATGTACAAAAACCATTTCCACAAGCTGGGACATCTGATTCACACAACTGAGTAAAAAGACAGGGCAGACCTCCACTCATACATCAAGCACACACTGACAGCTGATGATGACATTAAATAATACATAGCTTCTTATCCTTGAGGAACTAGCAGCCCCAGTAGTAGAGGAATAAAGTTAACAATGACAATATTGCAGTAGGGCTGGGGATTTAGCTCAGTGGCGTAAGCACCTGCCTGGCAAGCACAAGGTCACGAGTTCGATCCCCAGTGCCACAAAAAAAAACCCAAAAAACAAAAAACAATATTGCAGTATGGTAAATGATGTGGTGAAGGTTCTACAGTAGTCCTAAGGACTAAGTGTTTAAACTGGCTTTATTTTACAAAGGAAAAACTAAGGCTTAAGAAATCTAAGTAACTTCATCAAGTTTTTCAACAGGTAAATAGCAAAGTCAGATTTGAACACACTTTGGCTCCTTTGCTACAGTTGTTTTGGCTATATCAGACTCACTGCTCTTTGAAGTATGACAGCCGCTTTGTGCTCTGTGAGAGATGGCCTTTGTTGGTGGAACTTTTTCCTTTCTCTGTACCCTCTCCAATGCTTCTGGATAATCAGTGCTGATTTCTCTTCCAACTCCTGATTGTATTTCTCCACTTGACCTAAAAAGATGACAGACACTATTACAACACATTCACTGTTATGTTTTCTCAAGTTCTAGAATCAGGACAGTGGTAATAATAACAATTTTGCAGTCTTTTTTTATTTTTTTAATACTGCCCCTGATTTCCTCAATCTTACTATTTTATAGTTCTAAGATTTAAAAAAAAACTAAAGCTTTCCCAGATTATGCAAACTTCTTTAGAGAAAAGACTCCTAAAAATAATTTTGTGGTAGGGTGGTGAAAAAAGGACTGAAAATTCAATTGTAAGAACATTTTTAGGGAAAAAAAATCACTAGTATATGGCTAAGAAATCATTTGGTACCACCAGAAGAAAAGGGCAAGGTATGAATATGTTATTTATTCCACTCTGTGTGCTTTCAAGAGTTTTAGTTGGTTCCACATATGACTTTCTTTTTACTTTCTGAGAGTTGGCTTATATATAGCTCTCAGTTCACAGCTACTAAGAGATAAGGGATAGTAGTACTAGTGGTATACAAGTATATTTGAGAGAGCATAAAAAATTGATAGTGGAGGTAAAAGGGAAAGAATTTTAGGACATTTCAGATGGGAAACAGTAGATGTTTTGCACCATTGCCTGAAATGAGAAATAAAAAACCTGGGCACAAGATGACTTTAATTTTAAGATGTCTTTGGATATTTAAATAAAACTATTCAACAGGCAGTTGGTTACACAGCTGTGCTGGCTAACAGAGTATACAATAACCACCAGTGGCTACTTAGTTTTATGGAAAACAAAAGTAAAACTTGAGTGCATTAGGGAAATTTGGAATACTGAATAGCTACCTCTAGCGATTGACTACTACATTATATGGTGCAGACAGTTTGTTTATGTAAAAAGTTCTAGTCAGTGGTCCTTCTAGATAGAGCTTAGATGAAAGGGTGAGATATAAGAATGCTAAGCACTCAACTGATAGTTGAATCTATAGCTATGGATGGGATGGATATACCAGGCAGGTATGGGTATGGATGGAACTCTGGAATGTAACTAGATTTAAAGGAAAGGAAGAGAAACAAGGGATTAGTGAAGATTTCTGGGAATGAGTAATAAGAAAAGAAGTAAAATAGTAAGAAAAAAATCTTGTAACCAACTAGCCCTCCTAGATCACACTTTATTATTAATTTTACCTTAGACTTCACAGGAGGCAAGGTGATGTTGCAAGGCTTGTACTAGAGAATAAGTAAAATTCTGATCTCAGAATATAGCAGTGCTCTTATCGCCTAACTGAATTCAAGGAGTTTATGTCCCTGATACTAATTTTTAAGTATAAATTTTTGTTTCACTAATTTACACTTAAAAGAAGAAAAGGAAATCTGATGGGGAAATTGTTCATCATCAACTAATATGTCTGAATTGGAAAAAATTGTAACTTGTTTTTTGATTCAAGAGGTTTAATAAGCTTTATCTAGATAAAGAAGAGAAAGAGAGAGAAGAGCAAGGTCTAAATATAAAAAAAATCATCAAGTAGCTAGGAAATTTTGTTTACTTATTTACACTCTTATACTTGTAAGTCTGATCCTGCACTCACCTGGATGAACTATTTCAAGCATACTGAGCCGTAATTCTCGGGAAAGTCTCATGGCTCTCTGTCTTTCAAGTTGCAGCTGCATTCTGAGATTCTTTTCTTCTTTCTGCCTATTTAGCTTTAGTAATGTCTTTGTTCGTTTAGCTCTGTGATTGAAACAGTAATTTTAAGCAGTTACATACAATGTCACAAACCATAGGTCCATTCAAGAAATCTAGGAAATGCTTATCTTTACAAGTAATCAAATAAATGCAGGCAGAAAAAGCTTTTTAAAGATACTTCCTGGTGTTCTTGAGGTTTAATGAAATACACTGTCATGTACTTCAGCTGTGCAAGTTTTCTAGAGAAATACTTGGACATATCCATCAAAAATCTGAAAAAAATAGTTTAAATTTTCTTAAGGAAATAATGAAATATGTATAACAAAGATTTATGTTCAAGGATATTCTCAACATAGTATTACAACAAGTTGAAAACAAATTACTTTTTCCATGATAGGGAGTTAAGATATATACTAATTCATCATCTGGTGCAATTCTATGAACCATGACTAAATAAATTTCAAAGAATATTTAGTGACATGCAATAAACTGTAAGGTGAAAAAGTCAAGAATGAGATTCATATTGTGTTAAAAATTTGTATTTTCTTACCTAGAAAAATAAATGATTAAAAAACTAAAAATTTCAGTAGTCACTGCATTGGTATTATTATGGCTCATTTTTATTTTCTTCTCAGATTTATCTATTTCTCAATAGTGACTAATAACATAATTTTATAACTAGCTAGAAAATTTTTCATATGACCACATTTTACTTATCACTTTTATATTGTTTTTAGTTACTAGTTTTTTCAGCCGTTCCAACTCATTTTTTGTTGCTTCCTACACCACTATTGTAAGAAGACCACAAATACTAGCCAACAGCAGATACATCAAAACACTTTCAGATTCCCATAGGAAAGGAAAACCAGGAGGATGAGAGAAGCAGATTATACTATTTATCTTACTTCTATAGAGTTGATCCTTCCTTC
>RJWT010052630.1:0-10541 GCA_004365215.1 Cuniculus paca | reverse complement strand
AGAAAGCACTGGACGCTCCTGCTACAGAGCAGCAGCGATTACTCAATGAATGGCTGGATGACGGCAAATCCACATAGCTACACACGCCCGGGGCGACCTGCTACTGTGACTTTGGGGAGTCCTGTGCCCACGGGGGTGGCAGCAGCACAATGGCACACGTGGGTTCCATCTGTGGCCGTGCCCGGTTAGCAGGAAAGGCTTGCTGCCTTGTGAAATCGCCTGCGCTGCCGGGTGGCTGCTTTCATGTTCTTTGGAAAACCAAAGGGGACAGAAAACCGGTTCTGGGCTCCCGGCTCCCAAGGCGTTTCTCCAGCTTTGTTGGGGCAGCGGCTTCTAAAGAGGCCTCACGACTCCAGGTCCTTCCTTTGCCCCCTTCCCTAGTGGGTCTGTGTTCAGGCGACGCCGCCATCCATGACCCTCCCCTTACCGGCTAGAAGGGGCACGTCCTCCCCACTCAGTTCAAATGACATTTTCCTGAGAAGGGCGGGTCGTATTTCAAACTGCATCGCCAAGGTATCAGGAGCCAGTAAAAGGGGGCATTTAACACCGTATTTATTTTGACTGGCAAAACAGGTCATGGCTGTAAAAGAAACAGCTCTTGGGAGTGAGGCAGCCTCCCCGACTCTGGGCTCACTCTTTCTACCCACATGCACGCTGTTTAAAGCATTCCGGAGCCGCTGCCAACTTTCCTGGCAGGGCGCTTATTTCTTTACATGTATGTTGCATTCCATCTGTGTCATGTGCGCTCTGTGCCATCGGGAGACTCTGGCAAGGCCTGGCAAGGTGGCATTGTGCTCGGGCTCGTTCTGAGCAAAACGAGGCATGGGTTGGAGGGGCACTGGAGAGGTGGAAGATGTCTGCTTCTCCTTGGGCTCAGGGGGACCTGGGTTTTGAGCTGCTTGGCAGTTTCTCTCCAGATGCAGTACAGTCACGTGTCTGCCATTTCTGCACTTTATCCTACCCGGAGAGGGTCTGGGACACAGGTTTGCAGTTTCTGATACGCAGCCAGGAAAATAAAAGAAAGGAAAAAGGTAACATCAGGAAAACACACTCACGCTCATGAATCTAGGGTTGGCTCGGAAATATCCCCAGGCCTTGAATGCCAACGCCTGGACCTGATGGTCCCAACACCTCAAGAAAAACTGAACTCCATCTTTGCATTTGTCTCCAGCACCATTAAGGACTTGGTCGTGGCGCTGAGGCAACATGCTGTGATTGGATCCAATTTCACCCCCTTGGCAGACAGGAAAGCCAGGTTTTACGCACTGCCAAAACATCTGGTGAATTCAGTTTTAAAAAATGTGCCAGTCCAGTGGGGGAGAAAAACAAAGCCCTCTAGAAACAGTTGTTGGGTATTGGGCAACTAAAAATATCACACTGATGGACTAAAAAGGTTCATTTTTCCACTGGTTCTTCAGTGGAAAAACAGTCCAGCAGAGAATGGAAGATTACGGGGTTAAAATGTAAAGGTTCACACTTTCAGAAAAAGCGGGATCACATGTATTTCCTGAACCCAGTCAAGAGTATGAACAGAATCTGTCTGTGTAGAGATGGAATCACTCACCTGAATCAGAAGGGGATGGCATGGGACAGGAAAAAATAAGGTTCTGGCTTCTAATGAGAAACAGCCGCTGTGGAATAAAATTAGTGTGCATTGTGTAATCCCAGTTGGCCAGTTGTGAGAACAGGGAGGAGGGAGGAGGAGTTTGGGGAACAGGCTTCACATGTGATTCAAGAGGTCCTGGAGCCCATCCTGACCCTCTGGGTTGGAATTTCTGACTCTCTACTTCGCCTTGACTCAGAATAGGAAACCGTATCCTGACCGCGCGTTTCTTTTTATAGAATTCAACTTTCTTGCCAGCTTCCTCCAGAGCTAAGATCGTCCCTCATCGTCTCTAAACAATACGCCAATCATCGATGTGGAAGTGAGGGGCTGTGCTGTCCTGATTGCACCAAACATAACCCAGACCCTGAGCAGAAGACAAACAAGAAACCCAGAGTTTGGCTTTTGTGCCGGGGCCTGGTAAATACAACATGTTCTTACAGGTTGGAAAACCGTCTGGCTCCTCTTGGTACTTTCTCTCTTTTCTTTCTCCCACTTCTTCTGACTTGGATCTCATCATTCTGCCTTTGACGTTGGCCAAGTTCACATTTGCCAGTTGCCGAGTGGATAATGGATGGTTTGTGAGATGAGTAATAAGCGAGGAACGAGGAACCGGGCAGCCAGGCGTGTGCCGTCGATGTGATCAAATCCCCACTCAGCCCGATGGGCCATCCGCGCACATGCTGATAGGAATCAGGAAGGGTGAGAACAAAATGTCTTAATTCCCATTCACTAGGCTTCCTTTCTTGTGCTGATGACAACCCCCGCAGGAGACCCTTGGCCCTAGTCTAATCAGTTAGCGGAGGTCATTTCTCGCTTGTCAGGTACACAGGGGCCTGTGAGCCCGAAGGGGACATTAATAGAATGCAAAGTGTTTAGTCGTCCCTCATTAAAAATGGATTTTGTTTTCAGTGCTTGCTTTGAGGATGGGAACGGTGAAGTTGGAAACCATGCCTGTAATTGGGAGCAGGTCTCCTGCCAGATCCTCACAGCTTTAAGGAATATCCAGTTTTAGGTTTATAGTACTACATTCTGGCTCATTGAAATCGCAGCTCTGTGTTGCCAGAATGCGTCATAAACTACAAAATTTGCACAAAAATATATTGACATAATGACTGTGTAGCCTTTAGTCGAAGGGGCGGGGGAGCCATTTGTCCCCATCAGCATTGTTGTCCTCTTGGGTCACTTTGGACAATTACCCCATTCGCGGAATTCCGAGCCTGGTTGGACCAGTTTGCTCAGCTGCTTAGAACATGATGTTAAAGGGCTGAGGAAGCGGCCTCACCCTGTCCTGTAGCGACAGATGGCATCCCTACCTGGGCCACATCACACAGAGGCTTAGGGATCAAACCCAGACCAATGATTCCCATCTGCTGCTGGAATAAAGTCTTGTGTGTCCTTCTGGCCTCATGGTTCTCAGCTCTGATTAGTCTGTGCTTACTGGGCTCTGGACACAACTCATCTTCCAGATCCTCCGGCGGACCAAGTTCCCTCCTGCCTCTGAGCTTCTGTTCATACTATTCCCTCTGCTGGAAGTTTCTCTGTCCAGGCTACTTTTGACTCTTCATCCAGTACTCAATTTATAAGCTGAGTTTTCTTTTCCTTTCCTTTCCTTTCCTTTTCTCTTCTCTTCTCTTCTCTTCTCTTCTCTTCTCTTCTCTTCTCTGCTCTGCTCTGCTCTGCTCTGCTCTGCTCTTCTCTTCTCTTCTCTTTTCTTTTCCTTTCTTCTTTTCTTTCTTTCTTTCTTTCTTTCTTTCTTTCTTTCTTTCTCTCTTTCTTTCTCTCTTTCTTTCTTTTTTGTGGTACTGGGCATTCAACCCAGAGCCTTTGCACTGAACTACATCTCCAGTCTTTTCTATAAAAATTTAAAAATTTTGACACAGGGTTTTGCTAAGTTGCTCAGGTGAGCCTCCTGCCTCAGAGTCTGAGAGTGCTGGGGTTACAGGAGTGAACCTCCACATCCAGCTTTAGGCTGATTTTTCATGGGAGCCTTCCCTGACTCCAGAGACTGGCTTCCACTATAGCATTTATTGAAATTGTCACTTTAAACTTCCGTTTATGTCAGATGGGACTAGTGCTTCTGACACCAAACACGTGTGCATGAGTCCCGTGGGGTCTGTGTTAAAATGGTAGTTCAGAATCAGCAGGTCCTGGGCAGGGCCTGAGACCCTGCATTTCTAACCAGCCCCAGGTGAGGCTGTGGGCACTGGCCTTTCTCAATCACAGCTCTGGGGAAGAATAAAGCCCAGTGGAAAGTGACTTGAGCTACTATTTTCTCAGTTCCCCTAAGGACAGTGCAGTAACTGGAACCTTTAGCTGGATGTTAATTCATTACATACCTTGGATGCCTTGGGGCAGGTTTCTCAACTTCTCTCCTGGGGAAGGCTGGGCAGGAGAATTCTTCTTAGTGGGTGGCTGTCCTGTGGATTGTAGGACATTTAGCAGCAGCCCTGGCCTCTTTGTATCAGGGACCCCAGGGGCATCATCCCTTAGTTATGACAACCAAAAATGTCTCCAACCATTGTCCAAGTTCCCTGGGGCAAAACAGCGCCCCCTGTTGAGACATGCAGTTTTACAACATTAGGGTTTTATTTTCCAGCAGTATGGAATTGAGAAGGATTGAAAGGCTCAAGAGTGTTTTGTTTATGGCTAGAATCCCACTGCCTAGCACAGTTCTCAATGTGTGGCTGATGCTCATTATGTGTTTATTGATTGACTGAATAAATGAATGAGTCAATGAATGAATGAAAATGAACTCCAAAGTCATATTTGGCTGGTGGGTAAGTAGAATTCCCTTCACACAGCCCTCAACCTCATTCGCCCCACTCCCTCTCAAAAAACAGCAAAACTAGTGGGCTAGTTGTCATCCAAAGCACAATTTTTTATATGGAGTGTTTTTCTAGAGTAAATATCGCTTTGGAAGGAAAAAATGTGAAGAAAGACTCTCACTTGATATCTTTTTTTAAGAAAATGTCTCCAATGACTAAAATTGTCTTACAGTAAGTATCCAGAGAATTGCATTTGCTGAGAGAGAGAGAGAGAGAGAGAGAGAGAGAGAGAGAGAGAGAGAGAGAGAAACGCCTGCTGTTTTTAGTCTCAAGTATAGAAAGTATTTGAAAATCATATACTATTTTCCCCCATGTTACTGCAGAAATTTTAAGATGGTAGAATTAATTTTGGTTCTAGACTGTTTAAACTCCATTTCACAGAGAAAGTGTTATCAGAGACTTCTTTGGGGAAGAAGAAAAAAATCCACATAATTAATAGCACTGGGAATTCAAGGAGGAAAAACAGTAAGAGGGGGCTGCAATGGTTTCAACGTGTCCTCCAAAACTTGAATTGAAATCTAATTGCCATGGTGACAGTATTAGAAGATGGAACATTTCCAGGTGAGTAGGTCATGATGACTTCGCCCTCAGGAATGGATTGATGCTGTTATCTTGGGAATAAGTCGGTTATTGCAGGAGTGGCTTTGTCCCTTGAGTGAGCTTACCCAGTCTCTGATATTTTGTTATAGCAGCAGAAAGCAATCTAAGCCAGGAGATATCTTCCGTGGTTTCCAGAGGAAAATTACCAATAAAAAAATTCTTCACATTACTTAAAAATTGTAGTCTTAGGTTCTATTTGTAAAAGAATGTGATGCACTCCATTTGCTTGCTTCCACACACTCAGCAACTCTGAGACAAGTTTTCAAACCAAACTGCTATGTACAAGGCAAAGCTGACTTATCTTTCCCTTCCAAAACTTTGGGCAAATGGGGAGGTTGAATTCTCAGTTGCTCTGGTAATTGACTAGCATTTGGTGCACTGAAGCAGCCTCTGGAAAAGGATTTGGAGATGAAGATCTTCCAGTCTCTCAGTGTATTCTTTTTTGCCTAGGAGAGGTAGAAAATCATTTTTATTTTGCATGCCTTCTGTGCAATCTACTGGTAGTGGCTGTGTGCACAACTTTCAGTAGAGATTGTGAATCTAAGGCTGGGCCCTGTGTGTAGGAAAGGAAGAGTGTTATAATCTATTGGTAATGTCTGCCACGAGCAGGGGCGGGAGGTGGAGGAGGAGAGAGGTGGGTGCGTTGTGGATTTGCCATTCCTGGATCTTGCTATCATCTTCTTCTCTAGGGAAGGTGTCCTTTGCTGAAGGTGAACACCAAAGAGAAGGTTCTGCACATCTGAATTTAGCCTATCTCACTCTGTTTCATCCAGATAAGTCAGTGCTTCAGCTCAAGTAGCCTCCCGGCAGATGTAAACCAGTTAGGGGAGAGCTCCCTTCCTTCACCAGGCGCATCTGAATAGGCTACTGTGTCTGTGGCTCCCTCTCAGGGTCGGTATGGCTAGTTCATCCCTCCACCAAGTGACCCTACATTTGACTCTGTTGCAGTGATACCAAATGTGACCCAAATAGCACATCCCCCTCTTGGGGTGATGATGAAAATGTCTTTTCATAAGATTTTTATTTTTTTCTTCCAGGACAGGGGATTGAACTCAGGTCCTTTGCACTGAGATATAGCCCAGGCTTTTTTATTTTTTTATTTTTTTTTTTAAGTTGAGACACTATCTTGCTAAGTTGCCCAAGCCAGACTCAAATTTCTGACCCTCCTGCTTCAGCCTCCCAGACTACTAGAATTACAGGTGTGTGCCATCATGCCTGGCTAAGACTTATTAAGTCCAAACAGTCATCATTATTCAGTCTACTTGTGGTCCATATTATATAAATAAATGAGAATTTAAAAATGCATTAAGATAAGTTTCAGATCTTCAAGGCAGTGATGAATAAGTAAATGATGGAGAAGAAAGCAACAGTGACCAACCTCATGAAAAAAGAAATATCTTAAAGTATGAAAAAATTCACAAGTAGACTCTTAACATTCAATATTAGTCTTTATTGCAAAAATCAGGAGAAAGATGATTAAAGCGACGCATTCACAATTAAAGACAATCCCAATGACTGAAGAATTTTTTTGGATTCAACTATTTCAGTTGGACCAGGAATGACAGTAGAGTTATGTGATCCAATAGGGTTTGAGATGAAATAGAAATTCTTCTTTCAATGAACAATCATTTTCTCATCTTTGTGGTCCCTGAAACTTTCCTAGGTTGTAAATGACCACCACCTCCTGCTCCTCTGCCTTAGTCTCATAACTCCCGTTTCGTTTCCAGCCTGTCAGAGGGGAAACAGCGTTGGCGTTCTTAGAAATTCCCGATTTTAAAAAAATCATCTAGTTGCAAGGGAAGGTGTTCCATGTAAGAATTGAGAAGTCATTACTTTTAAACTCAAATTAGAAAGTTTGAATACAAGTGACATGGCGGAATGACATCTGGAAAACAAAGAAAAGAGAGAAAGAGAGAGGGCTCTGAGTTCGGTGCTGTCCTCACAACCTCACACTCCCTTAAGATACCACTGGAGACGGATCGCTGATGCATGGGGTGACAGGAAACACCAGCTTGGAAAGACAGGAAACAGGTGGCTCTGATCTTTTGCACCGCATTTCAAAAACAAAGTGTATGTGGTGAGCTGTGCCAGGCAAGATTTAACCTCACACCTGCGAATATTTATTAAACACCTACTGTGTACTGGACTCTGTGCTAAGGACTTTTACATTTCGCTTCTAATTAAACCCTGTGACAATTAGAGGCATCCCAGTATCAGCTCTCATTCTGGAGCGTGGGTTTGATAATGGCTGTCACCAGGTCGTCTCAGTCTCACCCCAACTGGTGTTTGAAGCTGGATGATTCTTTGTTGTTGAGGCTGGCAGGGTACATTGTAGGGTGTTTAGCAGCTCCCCAAACTTTACTCACCAAATACCAGTTCCCTCCCTCTCTCTCTCTCTCTCACACACACTTTAGCTATGATACAATGTGTCTTGTTACTGCCAAATGTTCAAGGGCGGGCTAGATAAAATTGCTCCCAGTTGCAAATCCGCTTCTTTGGAGATAAAAATGTTTGAATGCCCAGGCAGCTACGGACAAACATTCCTTTGATTTCCTCTCCTGGGTCTGACTCAGTGCTCTTTGAACCTGGGAGCTCTTTATAAAACGCTGTGTACATCCTACTTGATGGGCAGGGAATTTTCAAGGGTAATTTGATCCCATCTATTCTTGCTTTACTTGCTAACTTCTTCCTTCAACTTATCTTTGTTTTTGTTCTGAACCAAGGTCTTGCTAAGTTGTCCCAGCTGGTTTTGAACTCGAGATCCTCCTTCCTCAGCCTCTTGAGTAGTGGGGATTATAGGTGCATGCCACACTGCTGGTTCTCCCGAAGAGCCCTTACAAGGGTCTTGCTGGCACAAAATCTGCCCCTCCATGCTTCTTACACCTTGTGGTACTTTTCAGCATCACTGGACACTCTTCGTGGCACCCAGCCATTCAACTGAGTCCTCTCCTGGGCACTGTGAGATAGGCACTGCCTCTGCCCCATTTCCCAGAGGTGCTTTGAGCCTCACAGAGTTTAAAGAGCTTGTCCTAGATTACACAGCCAGGAACGTTGCAGACCATCTAATGCCAAGTTGTATTGCCTTCCAACAGAAAATACACACAGCATGCACTCAATCACTGTTAGCTACTATTTACTAGTGGGAAACAAATCTGTCTAATTTGATCATGAGCAGTTATTCAAAAATTATTTCCCTGAATCAAAAAGGACTGATTGTATTGGCCAATCCTCCCAAATCATAGTTAGCAAGGATATGAATATTCAGGATGTATATATATACCTTAAATTGTATTTCTCTTTCAAACTACAAAGCAGAGGCCACTGAGACATGCATTCAGTAACTGTCAAAACAAAACAGGTCGTTTTATTTGGAACGACAAAACAGAGTATTGGCAGGTACTCTAAAATAGTCGTGGTCACATTTCCCACATCAGGGTTTCATTGCTCCTTCTGCAGCCATATCTTCACATAGCTGGGTGTTTCTTGAGGTCAGGGATTTAATCATCCTTACTAGACCTTGATAACATGCTAAATTTACTGCATCAGTAAATAATTAGTGAATGTACTTTTCAACCTAACGCAGACTTGATGTCTATTCCCTCACAGTTGCAGGTGGTGGATATTTTGAGATCCTCTTTTTTTTTGAGACAAGGTCTCACTATATAGTCCAGGCTGACCTTGAACTCACTATGTAGCCTTGGGTAACCTTGAACTTGCAGCAATCCTCCTGCCTCAGCCTTCCAAGTGCTGGGGTTATAGGCATGTGCTGCCACGCCCAGCCAAGATCCTCTTTGTCACAGGAAGAGACTGACACTGTAGGAGATGAAGTGGCCACACAGAGTCACTCCCAGTAAACTGATTGGCCGAGGAAAGGATCCCTAGGGGTGTTGGTCAGCTTTCCCATCACAGGGACACAATGGCCGATACTCACAATTTAAAGAAGAGAGGTGTGATTTGGCTCACAGTTTCAGGGGGTCCTGTCTGTGGCTGGCTGCTGCAAGGTAGAAACAGCATCGTGGAAGGTGCTGGCAGAGCAAAGTTGATCAGGTTATGGTGTATGGAAGTAGAGTGCGGAGACAGCGCTGGAGAGTAAAGGGGCCAGGGACCCAGTGTAATACTCACAGTCACACCTCCATGACCCACCCAGATACACCCAGAAGTATGCTTCTGAAATCAGCTAGGCTCTTCTTAATCCAATCAAGTTGATGTATCCAGATTAACAGTCACACCAGGTAAAGATGGGTTGGGACTCTCAGGTGCAAGACTTGGTCCCAGTATCTCCCATCTCTAGACTGTTTTAGTGTTAATGAAAACTGAATACAGAGAAATTGCATCGTATGAGCCTTAAATACACCTGGATTCACTCATGGATATTTGTGAAGCAAAAGAGAAAATAATGCAATAGGTACGGGCCATCACCTTCACTGGTCCGAGGATGTGTGTGCGCAGGGTGGGTTGAGGTGCAAACCGGGGACTTCAGATCCTTTCCTGGTCTCCCTTTTTCCCTGTGGCTCTGTGCTGTCTGGAGTAGGACGAGTCCATTGTTTATAAATATTTTAAAGCGTTTAAAATTAGCATTTCTCATACAATTTGACCCTGACATAGAGGAAAACTGTTTTTCTGGTCCTTAATCAAAGGCTCATTGGGGATAATCTGGCTGGACAGGACTCACTGTATTGAGAGGTGGCCTGTAGTGACTGATGTGGCCGCTTCCAAAGGGATTTCAGAGAGTCTGGGATGTCCATGACGGTCACCAAATGCACTTATTTTTTTTTTTCAGGAAAAACAATTCCAAATTATATTTAGTTATAGCTGTGTCTCATTTAGCAAAATAAATATTGCCGTAGTTTGTTCTAATTTTATTTTTATTAGTCATGATTGCTGTACAAAATGACCACTTTCCTGGTGGGGAGTTGGTACATGTATACCCCACATCTTCATTCTTTCTGCCCCTTCCTTCTCTTCTTCCTTCGTCCCTCCAGCTCTTGGCCTTCTTGCCATTTGCAAAAGATTGATCTCCCTGTTTTCTATTATCTGTCTTTTACATACTCATTTTTGATCCTGAGATAAACTTGAGAAGTACTGAGGAAACAGCAAAATCAGACTTTTCTTTCGCAAGAGATCTACAAAGACATAAATGAAATTGAGAGACAACTTTGACACTTTTTCAAGTGCAAGACACAGTATTGTTCTATGGCATTGATTTTGATTCATATAATCATCATAACGTGCCTGTTGGGTGAGTATCATCATATTTATTCCCATTTCATAGATAAAGAAACTGAGGCACAGAGACATTCAGGTACTTGCCCGAGGACCTGGCTAGAAAGTGACAGAATCAAGATTTGAAACTAAAACCAGGTCTGGTGCTGTATGCCTGTAATCCTGTGTGCTGGTATTACAGATGTGAGCTACTAAACTACAGTTCTTGTTCTGTCTATATGTCTGTCTGTCTCTGTCTGTCTGTCTGTCTCTCTCTCTCACTCTGTCTCTCTCTCTCTCTGAGTCTC
>RJWT010052629.1:0-10533 GCA_004365215.1 Cuniculus paca | reverse complement strand
TTTCCACAATACTGTCTCCAAACAAGAGATCTATTTTAGAGCAATGGGCATGTGAGCATGGAATCCTCTGGTCCTAGAAAAAATATCTGCATTTTGTGGAAGCAGAAGCCTAAACACAATGAAAATTGTTTATTTAATTATTTGCTAGATGTTATCTTGAAAGAAAAAACCCTGATGTGTTAGACTGCCAAATTAATGTACTGTTTTCTTAAAACCTAAAATACCTCGGTTGAGACAGAAGCATTGGAAAGAGGATTGGTCTCTCTGAAATTTCTGGTTGCTCATTTGTAGAGTTTTTTACTTTCATACTTAAATTACACAAACTTGAAAGTGCTTGTCTTGGTTCCTTTCTCTCGTTGCTGAGACAAACACCTGACACCCAAAATTAGGGAAGAAAAGGTTTATTTAGCTTACAGTTCTTGGTGGTTTCAGTCCATAATCAGCTGACTCCAAAGCAGGGTGGCATGGCACTGGAGCAACACTTCAATGCAGCAGCCAGAGAAAAAGAGAGCAAACAAGCCTCTTCTCTACCCTTAAATTGTACACCAGCCACACCCCCCTCACCTTCAGGGTGGGTGTAACACTCACAAAATGTCCTTGCCCTCCTTTGCATAGGATGAGGATGTTTACAAAGTAAGAACCCTGGCTCCTTGCTGAGTCTCTCAGTTAAACTTTTAAACTTCTCAAGTTGACACAGTGTATTAACCGTAAGAGTGCTCATTCCCCATGACTTCTACCATGGGACAGACTGACAAGGAGTAATGTTTACCCCTTGGTTTCCTTTGGTTGATAGTTATACCAAAATGTGTTAACTTTCATCTCTGTGTGGACTTTGAATATGTGCATGCCTAGTAGGCATCCCTTGAATTCTTATGTCATAACTCATTTTTTCTATGGTACATGACATTCCTACTGAACTTGAACCTGTGATTATTTCTGGACCACTTGAGGATCCTTATGTCAGTGGACCAGGTAGCAAAAAAGGAGCTCCTGATGGTCATGAGGAAATAGAAATGCTAGTATATGGTGGAGACAAGAAGGAGCCCAAGGCATTAACTGTAGCTAGCATTTCTTATCACTTTTATACTCAGGATTAAGGGTGAATGCACAGGTTCAATAACTACCACTCAATAATGACAAAATTTATGAAAACTCATAGCATTCAGTGTTGAAGGTCTGCTTCAACCTGTGGGCAGATGGCCAGATTAACTGAGTTCATGACTTAGCATAAGACAAATATAAATTACTAAAGACAGAGAATGATGATTATCAATTAGGTCTTATGATCAACTGTATCAGGAAAGGAATGTAATTGCATCTTGTTGGACAAATCCTTCCCTCATAGGTCTTTTGAAGGTCAAAACTAGAAAACACAAAGATTGGACTTAAAGAAAGGTAGAGTAGATAGAGTAAGGTCTACATTTTATCCAGTGACTTCTGTTCTCTAATTTATTTATTCTTGGCCTTATCTCTGAATCCAGTCATAGACATAGTAAACTAATTGCATGTAGGCTTCAACTTACCTGGAATTGATAGCTACTTGTCTCCAGCATGTGCCAAACATTTTTCAGACCTTTGACTCAGCACTGCAGGATACAGGAGAGAGATTATTCAGGACTTGTGCAAGCACAGCTGGAAATTGGAGTGCGTGACTGTTCTCTGGACAGTCTTCTACCAATGGGAGATGGACATTGAAACATGATCAATAGATGTTTCCTTCTTTTTTTCAAATCTCAGGTGGAAATGTCTTTGAGGCACAGTGACATCTTAACTTTTCCTCCTTCAGGGTTTCAATTTCTGTGCTGCTTTGCTTTTGCTTCCTGGGACTACATATTGACTACTGATACATAAGTCTTTGACTCAGTTTTGTATTCAGCATTAATAGCATACTTTGTTTCTCTCATCCCACTTAAAATATCTTCCTCCTTTTTCTGATATCTTGGCATTAGGCAAAAATCCCTGTCCAAAAGTATTTATTTGTCCTAGGAAGCTTGTGAAAGGATACTTTGCAAATGGAGAATTTTTCTTTTCTAAGCAGAATTTAGGTGCTTCCTTTTCTTTATTTATTGGTGTATTTTCCTTAGCCTACAACCGTGTTCAATTTAGTTCTATCTAAATCACCTATTTATGCATTCAGGCCTACCCACATAAATTCTAAAACTAAAAAAAGTTACAAAGGACAGAAAAACTATTCTACTGAACTTATAACTCCTTTTTTCTCAAAGTAATGGTGACATTTATTGAGTGTTTACTATATTCCTGGTGCTACCTTAGTGAATTATATGCAGTATCTCATTTATTTTCATAAAACCCTATGATGTACTGTTAATATCACCACATGTAAAGTCAAAAACCTGTGATTCTTTTAGGTTAGATAATTTTTTCATAGTCCAATCTTAAATGTCCGAGAGGGATTGTCTCTCTGCCTATGCATAGAACATCAAGGTTGTCTAATAACTCACTGTTCAGTTCCTAGTTCAGTATTATGACTTTCCATTGAAACAGCATTTTCCAAAGTCATCAGTATTGTCCTAATGTGCAAGATCTAATGAATGCAATTCACACTAATCTTACTGCAATATCTGTGGTGCTTCGTGAACTTAATTATTTCCTCATCCCCTTTCTAGACTCCTGTCTCTTACTATTTGTTCATGGTCTTCTTCGAAGGTTTTATTGTTTCCCAACTTTTAAATACTATAATTAAAAGCTTTAGTTCTCATTTATTTTCAATTTATAAAATCTTTCTTTGGGTGATTACAGTTACTGCCTTGCATTGATCTCTTGACTTGCATTTATAACAACCAAGGTTTTGTTGAGAATAACTATTTTTTATTAGCACATGTTTGCAGTACATGAATTTTACAATCATATTAGGGAGTCAGTACATGTACAAAATACACTTTGTTTCTGTTTTTAATCCCCTTCTCTCCCCCTCTCTCCTCTTCTAGTTCCTCTTTTTGCTTCTATGTTCTTGTTGATATTATTAATCTTAGTTCATGCTCATGACATGTAATGCACACATTCATTGAGATTATTAGGACCTCATACATGGCATATCTTCACTCTACCTATTTTCTCATGCTTTCTTGCTCACCCCTCACCCTTGGTCCCCTGGACTGTTGCCCATCTCTGATAGTTAACTGACTGTGTCAATTTGAGTAAGGTGCACCCAATTATTGGACCAGCATAGCTCTGGGTGGGGCTGAGGAGTTTACTGAAGACAGAAGACCTACCCTAGTGTGAGTGGCACCAACCAATAGGCTTGGGACCTGAATGCATTAAAAGGGATGTGAAGAAAGGCTCGCTTCTGTTTCTTTGGAGGAGCTCCAGGGTTCACCTTCACCTTCAATATCATCTCCTGGCTTCCAGTGCAGACTCTCCAGCCATCCAGTGCAGCCCTTCAGCCTTCTGATGCAGACTCACATGGGACATTACAGTGAGCTTCAGCCTTCGACTGAATCTTTTGCCTTTCCAGTGGAAGACACCCATTTTGCACTTTGTCACATCTTACTCTGCAGGTGATTATTGTCAGCCAATTTTGTAAATTCTTACATATTTGTATGTCTTTCATTAAATCTATTTCCCTAGTAAGCACTGTCTAGCATGTTATCTGCAAGAGACTTATCCTTTTTTTCATTCTATTCTTCCTTTTTTTTTTCCCTTTGCTTCTACTTTGCCTTACTCAGATGAAAGATTCTATATGACATTCACAGTTGAGCATTTGATTTATTCCACTCAACATTATATTTTTCAGGTGCATCTATTTTCCTACAGATGTCTTAAATTTGTTCTTCTTTATAGCTGAATAGTAATCCATTGTGTATAGATACCACATTTTCTTTATTCAATCATCTGTTGATTGGCATACAAGCTGTTTCTGGAATTTCACTATGATGAATTGTGCTGCATGTATTACTGGAGTATGATGTCTTAAACTCAAAGTTTTACCTAAACTTCTTACAACTAATTTGTATAAATGTTAGTTATTTTCTCTTTTGGTTTATTTCTCTGTGTGCTAAAAATAGAATTTGGGTTCTTTCTTGAGATCTTTAGAAAAGCTTGTTTCTGATTGTATATTTTCCCAATCATCAACTTTAGGAAACAAGGTGGGCAATACTTGGAAAAACTGTAACTCAACCAGTGTTAATTGTCAAGAAGAGGGATGAAAGTGGGTGAAGGGAATGAGGTATGACTAGATTTTTTAAATTCTCATGATGCAATTCTCAAAATATACTTATTCTGGAGGTTGAAGCAAAATATTTTCAGGGAGAAGGAACTTCCCTGTTAGATATTATTTGATCACATACTGTTATTATTATTTTTATTATGTAGTGGTATTATTTAATTTTTTTCTCATGATCTATTTCACATAAAACTTCGAAGTATATATATGTATGAAACATTTGTTTTGACTTGCCTCAAGCTTGGGACTAATCTTAATAAAATATGCAGCAGTATTTATTTGCAAGCTGATTATGAAAAGTGTTTTCATTTTAACTCTTCTTGATTTATTAACCTCATTTAAAATTTTAGAGTTTTAGATCCTTTGCAACTGATTAAAATGAAGTGTTGCTGTCCTTGCAAGAATAGAAACAGTTCTTTCCAGTCCACATAGAAAACAGTTTTCTCTTGACCAGGGTTGTTTTTTGATTTGGATACATGTAACTATGAACAACTGTACTTTGCTAGCTATCATGGTAAGCATTAGATACAACTTTGATGGAGACCATCACAAGAGCTTCCTGAAATTACCAAATGTATAGTTTTTTCTGTATTGTATTTATCAGTGATGTCTGCTACTATAAAGATAGCAGTAAAAAAAAAAGAGTAATTTAGCAGGGCATGCTGGCACACTTTTGTAATCCCAGCACTCAGGAGCTGAGGCAAGAAGATCACTGAAAGTTTGAGACCAGCCTGGGCTACAAGGTGAACCCAAACCAGCCCAAACTGCATAAAGAAACCCTGTCTAAAAAGAGAAAAAAATAGTAATTTTTAAAAGATATTATTTTATCTAAAAAGAAAAGCAGAAAAATGTATCTATAGACTTTACTGATTAAAACCAGTTGGAGCTAGTATTTCTGGATAGCAGAATTTCTTTCCATGTGTCAAACTGATTTCTTCCATAGGCCTTCATAATAGAGGAACCAAGTGACTGGGTCCCATGAGGTCTCCTCTAAGTGACCCCAACAAAGACATGTTTGGATGCAAATAATGACCTTTTGCTGCTGTACATGATCTTTGTATTATAACTACTACAAAAGATATTACATTTGCATGTGTATTAATGTTAACAGTAGTAATATTTTTAAAGAATAAAACCAAGAAGATCATTGGCTTAATAATATCCTACTTGCTTATACCATCATTATATATTAAAAATATCAGCAGCTTCTCCTATGACTGAGATTAAGTATTAGAATGTGATGATCTGGGATTATTTTCATATTCATCATTTTACTGAACCAATACTAACGGTGACAGTTTATCTTCTATACTCATTCTGTACCACATGGCCAATCTCAAATATATTCTTCTAAAACAGACACTGGTTTTAAAATCTTTTCTGCTCATAAGGAAGAAAAATTTATATGGTGACCATTTCTTTTAAATGTAGGCCAGTGATAAATTTAAATCTGACTCATTTAGTTTGAATCCATAAAAATTTTAAAGAATTAAATTATGAAAGTTTTCTGTTGACTACCTAATCAACACTTTGTGCTTTGGTTTTGAAACAAAAAGACTCACTTCATTTCTTTTGGTAAATATTTTAGAATGCAATGCTCATATGCACAGTTTGGTTCTTCAATTACTTTTCCTCCACACTGACAAACCATCTAACGCTATTTAATGGCCTCTCCTAGAGTGCTTCATGATTCAGAGTCTTCCAGCTGTGACAAATCAAAAGGCACCTATGTATTCTTTGGGGTTGTTATTTGCAAAAATGTCAAAAATTCAATTTAGTTTTGATTTTGATGTACATTAATCTTCGCAACCTTTTATGCATCAATTAACTGGTAAAATTACCAGGGTATCTCTTCCCTGAATTTGTCACAAGGGTTTTTTTTGTCTTTTTTGTTTTATCTTTTAGTAATATTCTTTGCTGTTTTCACAGGGACCACTTGAGTTTTGCTTTTGGAAACTTGATCTTTATGAAAACAAGTTTTCAAATACTGTGAGTGTTCTATCCAACCTGGTTCTAATGACACAGTCATAACAAGAGCCCTCAAAATGGAGCTTAAAGAAATATGCTGTGTGTACAAAAGATTTGCTTTTTCTCATTTTTAAATGTGTATTTTTCATATTTATAGAGCTAGAACCACTTTAGAAAGAATTTAGCCCAACACTTAAACTTTACAAATGAGATAAATGAGACACGGTTGAATATCTTGTCAAAACCCAGTGATTTAATAAAACATTCAAGATATAAATTAAGAACACAATAAAAGGTAAATAATGGGAGATAGGGAGAAAGATATTTTGCAAAAGTGAAGGGGACCAAGAGATGGAGGAAGGGAGGGACAGGGAAGGATTTTTAAAAAAGTTGAGATTTTTTATATACATGTACTAAATGCTCATGAAGAATATAATCATTATGTACTGCAAACATGTACTAATACAAAAATTTGAAAAAAATTGAAATTTGAAAAACACATGCATGAGAAGCACTGAGTTTCTTTTAGTCTATCTAGAATATCACACTACTCTCGTGACTTTTGAGAAAGATTTTGCATTTAGAGAGCATCATTCTATCTTGCCCTCCTTCCTAAAGGAATTAATTTCCACATTGCTTTTCATAAAGAGCTTGTAATCTCCTTTGAAACAGAGGTTTTTCTTCCTGCCTAGAATGTTTTCAGAACATTCACAAAGATATTCCCAAGATATTCCACCTTTAATCTACCTACCAAGAAAAAGGTGGTTCCTTATTATGAGAAAGATGGGGAGCTGCCCCTGCCTACTGAAAGGAATAGACATTATTTTAATTTAATCTGAGTACATTAGCCTAAAACCTTTATCAAAGAAGAATGGCATGGTTATTTGGCTTTCCTCCCTCAAATTCATCAGTGAGGTATAAATCACTGCTGGATACTTCTTGCGTTCTTCCCATTCTTTAACTTTTGGAGCCAACTTTCCACTTAATCTATTATTCCTGGACCCTAGACATGGTAATTAACCTCAGAGATGGAACTTAGTCAAAAATGCACTCTGAAAACAGTGTTACATTAGAAACATTTTAATTGTGTTCAGCAACATTGGTTAATTTAATCTGAAAGGTTACTGTATCTTCCATATCAATCAATAACCATTTAATTTCTGGATGAAGGTTGAAATGATTTTCCCTGACTTACTAGCTTGGCATAAGGCTATGCTTTTGGCTATTAATTCACTTTGTACACTCAGCTTGAATTCTCCTGGGTTCTGAGAGCTTGGCATCTTTTAAGAAATAGGTCATTTCATAAGATGGCAAATTGTAAGACAAATTCAACAACAATTTAGGCAGTGGTGGAGCATTTATTTTTCTTTCTGGAACTGAGGATTGAACCCACAGCCTCCACAATAACTATATATCACTCTTGATTCTATTTTCTTTTTTTGAGACAGGGTTTCAATAAAGTGCACAGGCTGGGCTCAAACTTGATGATACTCCTGTTTTGGCTTCCCAGAGTGATGGAATCATAGGTGTGTACCACCACATTCAGTTAAGTGGAGTTTTTTTTTCTTTTTTGGGGGGTGATGTTTAATGCTTTGAATAAGATTTAGAGCTTAGGGAAAATGTTATGGGATTAATCATCTCTATCATTGAAGAGGCAATATGTTGAGTGATTTTCAGATACGTTAGAATTCAATATCCAGATAAATCCATAAGGTATTTCAATTCAGAATATAAGCTGTCCAAATGAAGAATAAACTTTTACATTATGTGACATCTCTGTCCATAGACACTATTAATGGTAGTTGTGATGATAATAAATTACAATGATGACTTAGAAAACCTTGTACCTAGTGTTGACAAATTTTTTTGTTATTAACTTTTTGTTGCAGTACTTTTCTAGTCTATAGAATTAGTTCTCAGTCTTAATAGAAGTAGAATGTAGCATCTATGACTTTAAAATATAAAAATTTGAGTTTTATAGTCATGAAATTAGGATCATTTTTAAAAGTTTTCTCACTACCACTAATATTTGGGGGGTATCTGGAACAATAGTATATAATATCATGTAATATGTACTTTAAATAATATCCTCTGAATAAAGAAATGAATGAAAACCATTGCATTTGAAAGCAAGAAAGAAGGACCTTAGCGATCTCCTAGTTATAGTCTAAATTAGATTAAGTGACATGCCAAAGGTCACACAGTTAATCAGTGGCCATGTTGGCCCTGGGAACTTGCTACATCAGAACTCTTTCCTCTAAACCTTACAGTTTTTGAATATTTAGAACATTTATTTTAAGAAAGATTGGCTAAGAGTCTAAGCAAAGGCATGCCAAGAGTTCCATTATACTTGAACTTTTAAATGCTGCTCTACTTCTGGTCTCTGTTATTTGGCTAGCTTGTCATCTTCCTGCATACAACTCTCTTTGTAAAAACTCATGCAAGTAGTGATGGCCACTCTGATAGTTTTGCCTGGACTTCTTGCCTTATTTACAGTCACCTCAAACCATTCTGTTGCACAAAATGATGCCTAAGCTTTCTCAAGCATGTATTCATTTGCCCATTCATTAGCCACCAATGTATTATTGTAATTCCTTTACAAAAAGAACTGCAGGATCTGTGTTGCCATTTACTGCATCATTATCTTCTTCTTGGACCATTGAAAAGGCCTCCTCACTTGGGTCTTCCAATTGCATGATCATATGCTTTGACTCACCAGATATTCCCTCTATACTTTTCCAAGTCAGGTCTTCCTAAAAGTGAATATGAGGGCATCACCTCTTCACTTAGAAAACCTTGCCTGGCTCTGCAATACCTTTGTGGAGCCATCTTTCTAGAACAGAGCTCCCACTAACTGCTCCTTGGCAGACCTGCTGCAGTTCAGGATACCAGCCTGTCAACCATCTTTGCACAAACCTAACTTTTCATAACCCCTGGTTTTGCATATGACATCCTCCCTCTGGGACGCTTGCTCTTTCTGCTTATTGCTTCTAAAACTTTTATTCTAGCAAGAAACTGCTAAAAAATTTGCTTGCCTATATAACACTGCTTGAAGCCATTGGAGGCAATGACCCTCTGCTCCCTGCTTTTATTTCACTGTTTATTCATTTCTTATGGCATTTACTGAGTTACTTATTACAATTCAATACTTTTCATACTATTCTACTCAAAACTTCCTACAGCCTAATGAATAAAAGACAGTAACAGAGGTGAATGGACCTTGGTTTGATCCCTGCTAACCAGTCACCAGTGACATCACCTTGACACGAGCTTGCTGACCCTGGTTTGTTATTTTGTAAAAGGGCGATAGTAATACTTGATGTAAGGACCTGTGGTGATGGATGCAAGGTGCCTCACACTATGCTGGTACCATTCATCACTCAGGAAATGGGACATATTCTTCCCTGTATTACCAGTCCTTCATTACATACTGAGCAGATTTGCTGAAATAAAAATAATATATGTATTGATACTTTCATAAGCTTGGCTATGTAAAAAATATATCTTCCTTTGTTTCTTATACTGAATTAATTTCTAAGCTCCAATTCTGTTGATGGATAGTGTTTTCCAATCTATGATAATTCAGTTTCCTTACCAGAAAGACTATCTTGGAAATTCAGTAATTCAGGATTGTCTCTCTGATCTGCATTTCTTCCCCCTGGACAAAGGAGGATTTGTGTACTCACCACGGATCTGTGAGATGTTGCATTTGTGTGCTGTGTGTGCTTCTCTGTGTTCACAGCTAAGAGCTAGTATTTTTCACTTGGCCTCACACATTGGTCTTTAGTATTGCTGTGTCCCACACCAATGTCCATGGCTGACAGAAAAATCAGTGTAAACCCTAACTAAATTTGAGACATTTTCAGAAGAGAGAGAACCCATAGTCTTTCTTTTTCAGTATGCTTCCTTTAGAAGATTTCAAACTTTGTGACTAAGTCTCAATTATTTTCTTTTTATCATACTTGGAGCATGATTTTTTAAAAAAAAGCCTGAAGTCAAGGTATCAGCTGGGTAGGGTCCTATTTAAGACTGTAAGGAAAGGATTTTCTTCAGACCTTCTTTCTTGGTTTGTATATAGCTGTTTTCTCTCACCTCACTTCACATTGTTTCCCTTTTATGCATGTCTTATTTGTGGCTTAGTGTTCATAAAGAAAACAGTCACACTGGATTAGGGACCCTTAATGACCTCATTTTAACTTGTTTGCCTCAATAAAAACCTTATCTCCTAATCACGACTCATTCTGAGATCCTGCAAAAAGAAGACACCAACATATCTTTCTTGGAAGATCCAATTCAATCCACACTGCTTGGCTACCATGACTGCACATCTGTTGTACCAGTTTCTTACTCTCACTGACACTCCACCTCTTTCTGGAGGTGCT
>RJWT010052628.1:0-10535 GCA_004365215.1 Cuniculus paca | reverse complement strand
GTCACTGTTTCATTGTATGGATGATATTACCTTAACCTCTGATTGCCTTGCCGATTTGGCAGCTGCTGTGCACAGCCTGAAGGAAGCTTTGCTGACATGGGGGGGGTGTCGTAAACAAAGACAAGGTCCAGGGTCCTGGCTTGTCTGTCAAATTCTTGAGTGTTACATGGCCGGTAAGACCAGACTCACTACTGTGTGTCAATTATAGGAATATGTGGGTTTGCTAGGTTTTTGGCCAATGTACCACACCTAGCTACCCTATGTGCCCTTTATAGCAGATGAACAAACAGGGCACAACATGAGGCTGGACAGATAGAGCAGAAGCTGCTCTTCAAGACTCAAAAAGAGCAGTTGCACAGGTGCAAGTACTACAAGTCAGTGACCCTACCGTACCATTTACCCTAACTGTCAATGTGTATGACGATGAATTTGGCTGGGACCTGTGGCAAAAACAGGAAAAGCAAAAGCACCCTGTGGGGTTTTGTTCACAGCTGTGGGAGGGAGTTGAGAGCTGGCATTCCCTGATTGAGAAACAGCAGCATTGTACACTGCTCTGCATGCCTGTGAGGACTCACAGGGCAGGTGGAGGGCTGGGTATGGATGTGGACAGCCTGTCCTAAGAGTAGGGCGGCACAGCCCCACTCTCACACACTGGGGGACATACCTTAAACAGCGGGCCTCTTTCTCAGCTAGCCCATTGGCAGCCGAACTGGCAATGGTCTTAGGACCTGTGATGTACATGGCCCAGAAACCCGTCTGGGAGGATGGACTACTGGACTTGACCCCTAGTCCATATGCAGAAGGGAAAGAAGGACCTCTGGCTGACACCAGATATACTGATGGGTCTGGCTATGACCCAAACCCACCATGAGCAGTGGTCACTGTCCAGCCCTGTACAGAAGAATCCTTGTTTGGAACTAAGAAAGATGGGTAAAGCCAATGGGCAGAGTTGTGGACAGTGTGATTCCTTGTCATGCACGGAGAAGGCCACCTCCACGTATGCACAGACAGTTGGGCCATCTTGAGGGGGCTGATGCTCTGGCTGCTAGCTTGGGCAGCTCAGGAGTGACAAGGCACTGTCACTGGTGGGGTGCCAACCCATGGTGAGATGTATGGGAGTATGACCATAAAGCTGAACGTGGAGAGTATTGTGGTTCAGGACATAAGCCCTCCTCTTGCTGGGAAATGACTCAGCAGATGCCTTGACCAGGTCTTGCAATGTTTGACTGCTAGGAAGGGTCTGACCAGAAAAACTGACTGCTGCTTGTAGGATGCTGCTAGGAATAGCATCTGACCAGGGACAGGGACCACAGACTTAGCCTTCCAATTTTAAGCCCTTGCTCAACATATATAGTCCAGGCCTTGAATGTGACGTGCCAGGCTTTGACGCTGCTTGTGGATGAAACCATTCAACTGAAAAAAGTGTTTCTGCAAAACCTCATGGTTCTTGGTGTGTTAAGTACAACACAAGGAGCTACCAGTGCCCTGTTATGTACAGAGTGTTACATTTATATACCCCAGCCTTTGAGAGGGTGGGATGTGGGGAACCACTCAGACTGCTTCAAAGCTCAGGGGTACCTAGGGACACCTGAGTGTGCTGGCAAATGGTATTCTGAATGTAGTTAAACCCTTGTGGGATAAAATTTCAAAACATCACAGTGCAATTCAGCTGTTTGACTTCTATAACTGCTGCTAAAATGTACTCTTTGATTGATAATTTTTTCCACATGAAATAAATAACAACCCTGAGTTGATCAGCTCCACTACATTTTTTGTTGGTTGGCTATATTCTGCTTTCACAGCTAATGAGAATTAATTCATAGCCAAGGCATTTGGTACACGGTCACTTTATAAGGCTGTGTGATTGGATGTCAGGTTCTGAAATTCACATCTTTAAGGTCCTCCTCAGCTTGATTCTGAAGATTTCTTGGAAAGGAGTTTATGGATAAACTGTTACAAATTTAAAACCAAGGAAATTTTCATGCTGTTTAAGAAGTAATGATAAAAAAGGCATTTTACTTAATGTTGTCAATTTTTAAATGCTCCTGATTGCAGAGAGATTGATTTTTTTATGTGTAGCTAAAAAATTTTAAACGCAATGGCTGTGTATTAAAAAGGACTTAAAAATCTGTCCAACGCAGTTTTTTAAAACTAGTATATATCTTTCCAGAATCATCACCTGACATCCTTTTTACATCAAATATAGTTTATGGGTTCTGTGTGTGTACCCCATGGACGCTGCCTCAGAAATACACCTCCACTCTGCTGCCTCTCTTCTTATCCAGCATTGCACCTCTGCCTGAGCTACACACCACCAGGATCACTTGCCTGGGCAATGAGACCGGGATCCTGACTGTAAGCCAAAGCACATAAAGTAGGTGTTTTCAATGCCTCCCCTTCCCTCACACTGCAATCCTAACTTTTGGCCTGAACAGACACGCTTTCCTGCTTCTCCGGTCTCCAAATTGTCCCTGGGCCACCCTTTCCTTTTCTCTCTCACTGCTCCATCATTTCTGCTTTCTTTCAAGCAATAGATAAGGTCAAGATTGTTCCTTCCTGGAAACTTTAACCTTGGTGACTCCTGCACAGAGAGCTTCCCCATCCAATCTCCTTGTCACCATCATATTCTCTTGGTCCTGAAGGTCACAGTTCAGTGTGACTCTGTTGGTGAAATTGTCCCTATCTTCCAGTTAAATAATTCCTTTTATAATTGATTCTACAATTATTTGTAGGCCCTTCACAATGAACTACATTCTCAGCCCTCTTATATTTTTGATTTTGAGACATGGTCTTGCTAAATCATTAAGTAGCCCATGCTAGTTGCAAACTTGAGATCCTCCTGCCTCAGCCTCCCAGAGTGCTATGATTATAGGTGTGTACCACCATGCCCAGCTCAACAATAATTTCACATATGATACATGCAGGATAATTATGCTACAGCCATACTGGACCTCTTGTTCTTTTGTAGTTTCATGGGGCACCTAGGAATGGCCAGTAAGTAGAAAAATGGTAGCCCTCGAGTGGATGCTTGATTTTAATATTAGTTCTATCTCTGTAAGGATCTGAGACTTTGGAAAATTATCACATTTCCCCAGGATTCAATTTCCTTTCTCCACTGGATTTGAAAAAAAAGTTTTTCTCAAGCCTCAAAATGTATTGAAATACCGTGCCTACTTTTGTGAACTTTCCAGTTTGCTAGTAGTAAAAACAATGATTTACACTGTGGCAAAAGCTAACATCAGTGGCAGATTTATCACATGCCTGGTGTCATCTCATTAATCCTTACAGCTTTCCAGTGATGGGTAAGTCTTGTGCAGATAAAGAAGTGAGGCTCAAAGCCGTGGGATAACATGCACGAGTTCTCACACTGGTAAGTGACGGTCCCACAGCAGCCTCATCTCAGAGCTCATCACCTTAATCACTACCTCTTGGAGAGTCCTCTGTAATAGTAATTTTCCTCTTAATTGATCTGTGCCAAAGACGCTCCCCAGGATGTTGAGAATTAACCTATAGGCTTACTGATGACCAGTGCTCTCAGAAGCATTAATTATACATATGCATCTATCTTATTATTCTCCATAGAGCCTTAATAAAGGGAATCTAATCCTACTTACATCTCTGCAGCTTGGTCTTTGTAGTAATGGTCGGTTTGTGGATAAACTAGATTGCCTCTGCCCAGCAGACCTCCCTAGAAGATCTGGTCAACCCCAGCTATTTCTCAGATGTCTTTATTGATTTTTGCATTGCTTCTGGCTTGTTCTCAGCACATCACTTGAGTGTCTTATTTGACAGCCCTCTGCCCTGTTCACTATTGAATTGTTGTTCAGGAATGTACTCACTTGCCCTGCCTGCACAATAGACTGAATCTCTACAGGAGTCTGATCGGCCTGACACTTTAAAAGCATGATGGTATAAATGTACTGGATATTTCTGTGGCCGTAATTCAGTAATACTTAGCAAAAAGAGTCACAGAATGATGAATGAGGCTGCCTTTCATCTTTAACCATTTTCTAGCATTTGTATTAACTGACCTATTTAGTGTAATGAATAGGCATTTTTGAGTATTTACGATTAGGCAGCACTTTGTGAGGAATATTGCCTTTAAAGAATGTTCAAGCTAACGAAAGTTTCATTTAATAAAAATCTTAGATATTTACTAGGAGAGCATTAGGTCAATGACTGGAATGGACATTGCAAATAATGTGTATAACCATAGATAAAAGACAACACGTGGCCATGGACAGGAGGAATATGTATGGTATGTGGCCCTTTAGGAAGCAGGATAGCATACAGGATAAGACCATGTGCAGGCTTAGCTACACAGTTTGACTTCAAATTTGATTTATTTACTAGCTGAATGATCTTGAACAAGTTTCTGGATTTCCATGAAGTCTCAGTGTTTGGAAATTGAGAATAATCACAGTATTCGCCATATAGAGTTGTGATCAGGAGTAAAGTAAATAATACAATTTAGTGGTAGAACATGGGATATACTGAGTGATTACCATTGGCTCATACTACAAAGGGTGGATGCTATTTGTACGAGAGAATCAACTGGGAAAGAATCTCAGGACCAGCATCAATAAAACACAGGCGTTGGAAGTGAGCAGGCTGTATTCCCCGGAGACGGGAAGGAGCTGCTTCAGTGGAATTTCAAAGAGTCTAGGACCCTTCTATCAGATACTCTGTTCCACCATTTGAGTCTGAACAAAGAGAAAAAACTAATACTGTTGCAGTTTATCAGGAATTTTACCCTGTCTCCAAAGAGACTTCGCGGTGGTTCTCACTGAGAAGCACTGATTTTCATCTGTAAGGCACATTACCATAACCAGGCCAGCCAGTCTTCCAAGAGCTGCTCTCACTTTGTTAATGCAGGACGTTATCTCCTTGCCTCACTGTGAGAACGCTCCCGAGTTACAGCGATACGGATAGCGCTTTTGGCTTTGGACCATTGGCCGACTAGCAAACCAAAGGCACGACACAGTATGCCTCTGCCTTTTACCTGTTCCATGGTATGTGGAATAATGTCTTTTAATTTCTGTGACATTGTCTTTGTGTCCTTCACAGCGAATGTTCCCAGTAGCTATAGCGGTTGCTGCACAGAGAAGAGTTGGGGTATACCTGGACCCTTCTGTAGAGGCCCGTGTGACAAACTGCAGGCTTACTACATAAAAGATGGGGTTAAACTGCAGCAGCCAAGCCTCTTCACAGCAGAAAAATTACTTTCTCAAAACAGAGAAATTCTTCCACCCTCCCCATCGAGTCCATAAAACGGAACTAAAATCATAAAGCCTGTGAGAGAAACAGTGTTGATGTTTTCAGAAAGATTCCACAAGCATGTCACCCATTTATCTGTGAGGCTCCTAATACCTTCAGAGTCACGTGGGCAGGAGCCCCTTCCAGCTCCTTAATCCCTTCTAATCCTTCCAGCAGCAGTGCTATTCTGTCAACGTTATTCTTCCACTTTGGTCCAAAGCACACAGAATGTGTGGTACACTCTATATGGCTTGTGTTGCCAGGTATCCTGTGCTTTCCCGCCCAGCACCACTAAAAGATCTTTTTTTTCCCTCACCCTTAAAGTGGCAAAAGGAAAAGAAAGGTGCTGCAGATGACGCTGTTTTGATATGTACAGGTTTAAGGGAAGATAGAGGTAGTGAAGGTTAATAGCTCCTCCACACGCAACCTGGAGCTTCTTGGAGAACACGCTGATGACCTGCAAGATGTGAAGGGCATTGTGCCACTTCTGGTTGATATTCAGATGCTTAAGCCTGGCACATCTGTCATGTTGTGATTTTATCTATCTCTACGTGTTAGTTAATCACTTGTAGAAAATGCTGAATGTAAACATATCATCTAAAACTCCAAGACTTGGGAGTTATGTTGACAAAAAGCCATGCAATTGGAAAACATGTTTTCTCTCCTTTGCGATGTGCTGGGATCCCACATAAAATCTCTGATGGATGAGCAGAGTAAAAGAGAGCAAGCACCCACCTTCTGTGCCCTCTGTCTGGCAAATACCTCCCTGCAATATTGTCAGACTCAGACAGCCTGGAGGAGACAGGGTGTGGCACCATGGATCACAACCTTCCTCCCACACACTGACACCCCACAGCCCACACAGGCTCAGTGTCCATCACCAGCCAGGATGTGCTCACAGGCAATGCCAGAGAGGCAATGGACTACCGTTTCCAGTACCACCCTTGGGCACTGAAATCCTATGCTTACTGCTGTAGTCAGGGTTTGCCAGGGAATAGATTCAGTACAGGACACACAAATTTAGTTATCTTATAATATTCACCCAAAAAGTCAAATGCAGAAGAGTACAAGAGAGAACTGTTTGAGTTCAAGAGATCCAAAGAATCCAGCCAAGGATCTGGATCCCATGGCAATGTCCCACATGGGTCCAGCCAGAGGTCTAGAGCCCATGACAATGTCTCATGCAAGTCCATATCAAGGATCGGTGACAGAATGACCCAAAGGCCAGTGATGGAAGCCAGAAAGTCTGCACTGGCCAGGTGAAAGATCTGTGCCAGCAGGCTGAAGGATCTTCAATGGAGCCAAGAAGTGATGCTCAAGGCAAATGCTAAAACCAGAACTCCCCTGAAGAGAACAGCAGCCAGCCCAGGAGACAGCGAGGATCCGAGGGCCCCCTCCAATGAGAACAGCCAAGTTCCTATCAGGAAAAGCAGTTGCAATGAAAGTTTCTCTTGGGAAATCAGCAGCATGCAATCTTCCCCTCTCATTCTCCCTTTATGATGTTCCAGCAACAACCCTCCCATGCCCAGAACCGCACTGACTCCGTCCAACTGTGCGTTCTCACTCACGTTGACCATTAATAAATCCACAACATTTACTAAGTTCCATTTTTAATAAAACCCAGAGAGACTTCTGATGATTCTCTTTTTCACTTTAAAATAAAACAACTTGCTCACAAGGTTTCTTGCATACCCTGCCCTAGAGGACGCGAAGGGCCGGCCAGGCAACTGAACACTGGAGGGCATCTGAATGTGGGGTCAGCCCCTATGCTCATCCCCAGCCAATCTCTGCAGAGCCCCCATCTTCAAAATTCTGCAAAGAAAACTGGAAAATGTGTAAATGATTTTGCTCCTGGGTACTTAGCCACAGTGATGAGATGCTTAGCATCCTATACTACCTGCATTCTAATGGGCCATAAACTATTCTGGTTTATCTGAGGTTTCACTGAAAGCAAAGAGGATAAGCAGCATGCTCCATCTTTAGTATTCAGGACTGGGAAGAACTGAACTATAAGCCTTCTTTCACACCTTACTGTTGGCACCGACTTCCAGGGGCATCCTACTATATTGCATAGATTTAGAATAGCATCCAAAGTGATCGGGAAGTAACTGACCACAGACTGGTTAATGTCTGCTGTGCCCTAGACAGTTGTCACAGAGTTCCTTGTGGCATCCTGAGGTGTCTATAACTATAATAACCACGGATAACACATGAGGAAAGGACAGAGCATGCATCCTTTATATAGTGAACACCCCTGCTCTTTGTCCTCAACTTTACATTATGTCTCAACGTGTCCCGCCTCTAGTTAGATTATAATTATCTGGAGTCGAGTAGAGAGGGCTGACATCTGGATGAACAAATCTTGTGGCATTTAGCAAACTGGCAGGAGTTAAAGTAAGAAGCTTGCTTTGCGTTTCACACCCAACGATGTCACAAAAAAGTAACTTTTAAGGCAAACTGCAAACCAAATTTCCACATACTTCTTGAAAACCAGTTGACATGACAAGGTATCTTTCTCAGAACTTCCATAAGAATGTTTGCCACATGCATGCCGCCAATGACATGGAAATATTTATTAGATATATAATTCAGATCTTAGTTCAGAGAAAGAAGATTTCGGGTTTGACCTGCAGCTAATCACTTTTAAATGGATCCAGGGATTTCTTGCCCTGAGGAATGGTTACTTTGTAAGGAAAAAAATAAGCCATAATTTCTTAATGACCAGTATAATAATTCTTTTGTTCAAGATAGTCTTTTGTTTCTTTTACACAATACTCCCAGGGCAGCAGTATTATCTCCCAGATTCCCAGCTTGACAACAAGAAGCCTGCCCCATTCTAGAAACTTCTACTTCCAGCCTTCCCTACACCTCATGCAGGGAGGGCCAGAGTATAATGAGCACTAACTAAACAGAACTTCTCACAGTACTGAAAACTCTTAGCCTCCGGAAAGCAGAAAATACAGGACCTATGGAAATTCTTCTCTTCTTTCCATGGTTTAGCTCTATCTTGCAGCAATGTGATACCAGAGATCAACTGTGCAGAATCATTACCTATGCATGCACATTTGTCATCGAAACCTGCTTTTGTTTGGCAAAGATTTATCGATGGCCTGTTATTATGATGAAAAAGAAAAATTCCAGATGGAATTTTTATTCCATAAAGACAGATAATAAGCAAGACAAATTAGTAAAATATATTTCATACTAAGCAGTGATAAGGATCAAGGAGAAAAAGAAGAGTTGAGGCAGAAAAACATTGCTGAAATTTTAGGTCAGATATGCATGAAGTATCTCTGAGAAAACTGTGTTTTAGTGTATTACTCCAGTGCATTATCTGGAGAAAGAGTGCTCCAGAGACAATGATGAAATCCCTTGACACTGATGCAGTATACTCCAGGAATAGCAAGGATATCAGTGCACTCAGTGTAGGGCAAGTGACAGTAGATTAGGAGGAGACAAGGTGATGTAAAAACTTTGGCTTTTACTCTGAATGAACTGGGGAGCTAGATGTTTTCTGGGGAACCAGCAAAGTAGTTGCATGATCTTACTTACATAATTAGACTTCATGAAGATCAAGGTAAGGGAACCAGATAAGAGTCTTTTACAATAATCAAGAGATGATGGGTTTTATATCAGAGGGGTGCTAGTACGGACTCGTGAGATGGTTGGAGTCTAAATACACGTGCGTACACTGTTTTAGTCAAACTTAATACTAGGTCAAGCTAACAACAATCAAGAAGCCCTGTTAGATACTCAAAGGTAACAGAAAATATATGATATCCTGTGCAAACGTAGCAAAAACGTCTATATAAATTCATATACATTCCCAACTCATTTACATTTTTTATTCAAATTGTATATTCTTAGTTATGGATTAAAAGAAACAGGTTGAATCAAACAAATTTTACGTCTTAAACTTTGAATTCTTTAGAAAAAACTCACATTATTACACATAATTTTGGAGTACATTTTCATACTTTAGTATAATTACTCAATGGAAATTCACTCTTGGCATTTAATACTAATAGTGTCTGTAGCATTTCTCTAGATTATTTTTGGAAAACATTTTGAACCTTTGATCATTCATGCCATATATATATCAATGTTTTAGTTATTAGACCTAAATGCAATATTGGAAGCCATGTTTGCAGAAGTGAGCTGATTCACATCCATTCTTTCCCTGAAGGACAGCCAAAATCCATTCACAGATCCACTCAGGGTTCAGACACACACCTCTTGCCTTGAGTTATAATTCCGAAAGACCATGTGAGTCCAGCGCTTCCTGTGGACTAGGTCACAGCCTCTACTACAGCTGCATCATAGTTCAGCTTCTCCCTGAGTGGATCCTCTCTCTCCCTCTCTCTCTCTTTCTCTGTCTCTCTCTCTCTGTCTTTCACAGCTGCTATTCCCTTGGCCAGTGTACCTACTGCATACAAATATCATGCCAAGGTCTGTTTTCCAGGGATCCAACATAGGATATCTGACCTCATTGCTTCACAGAACCAGGTTTTGATTCATAGAACCAGGTATATACCCAGATAGAGTCAGATTCAGCCACCTTAAAAATAGCTTATATGCATTAAAAGGAATGAATGCTAACGACGATTAGTTTACATTTTAAATCCATTATAATTCCCAAATTGCTTACTATATAAGGAAAAAACTATTAAAATGAGCTACTAATCTTCCAGAGAAAATGCTTTGCCATTATCCAAAATATATTTCATCCTCTGCAAATTAGACCAAACACACAAGCAAAACTAAAAGGACGACTTCCTTAGAAGTCAAAAGTATATGCCTTAATTACCTGAGCATACCTTGGAAGGAAATCAAGAGAGTTGCATTTCAAACTGTTCTCAAGTTCCTCAGCTACTCAACCATTAATTGAGAGGAACATTACCAAAATATTACTGAAAGAAAAATTATAGATAGATATAGATATATTTCAAGTTTGTATCCTCAGTGTGTCTATTCATAGGTGAATATGGTTAGAAATGTTCTCTTGACTGAGGATTCTTTTGTAAATTATTTTAAACACAAAGACACATCACCTGTCTTGGGAGACATCTGTATGCCACTGTCAGTTCATCTCCCTGGAAACAGAAGAGAGGTTCATAATATGATGTATTCTGGTAATGGCAGTCACCCTGATAACGTGTAACATAGATATAGCTATTTTAACAATGCATCACAAAACATTCTAGTATGCATTAATAAATTCCGGTAAGATTAGAATGTAGTGAACTCGAATTGCTTATTTTTTCCTTTGTTTGGTGAAA
>RJWT010052627.1:0-10538 GCA_004365215.1 Cuniculus paca | reverse complement strand
AGAAGAAATGTAGGATCTGAAAAGAGCTCAAGAAAAGTAGTTCCAATAAGAATTATCGGTCTACTTTATTTTCCCTTAACGATTAACTATGATGAACACACTGTCATAGAACCTTGTCCCTCCAAATTAACAGAGGACTATTGTATGAGATGTCAGGTCTCTACATAAGAAGAGTGAAACCTTTAATTTTGATTCTTTGAGAGTAGAGAAAGAATTTAAAGATAATTTCTCTATTTTGTGGAATGGTTCCCCAGGGCTGTTGGTGCTGTGATACCAAGAATTTTAGGTAGATTTACCAAAATTTGAGAGTGATAGATAAAACCAGAAATGGGCAATGTTGAACATTGTAATGATAGATTGATCAACCTGTTTAATGGGAAAAAAAACCCTTTTTTTCGTAAAACATACAGTACAGATATTAACTTCTTTTAATTGAGGGCAGTTAGTGAGAAAGCATAAAATACTGTCTAAAGGTAACTTAAATTTTTCTCTTAATCCCCTAGCCACTTCCTGATATTTTCCATTAGTATTTTAAAACTGTTAAGAGACAGAATGAAGCTACGAGTCTTGGCACATACCTGTAATCCCAGCTCTTTAGTAGGCTGAGGCAGAAAGATCACAAGTTCCAGGCCAGCTTGGGCCACTTAGACCCTGTCTCAGAATAAAATTTAGAAAAGGGCACAGGGGGTCTGGTGATGTAGCATAGTGTTAAGAGGATGTGCCTAGCACATACAGGTTCCTAGGTTTGATCCCCAGTACTGAAAAAAAAAGGTGGGGGGGGGACCTCCATACATGGATCCCACTGATAGGTTGAGAATGTATCATGGTGACATTGGACCTTCCGATTTTCTGTTGTTCATTATCTCCATGACCTTTTGGTAACTTTGCTTCAGGGTCATTGGGCAGGGAATGTCAGTGCCAGTGAAACCAGACTGAACCCACTTTTTTGAACAGGTATCAGATCCACCTCCAAATGCTGTATATTTTTCAGTCTACAGTTCAGGGAACCAGTGTTCAATGCTATCTTCCAGTGACATTGTTCCCATATCTTCCAGGGTTGACACCATGTGGCATTTGACCAGATGGGTAAATTCCCAGTTGTAGTTGCCCTGTATTTACTTATTTTGTATTTATTTTCTGGCCTATATTGGTCCCCTTATTAATAGCAAAAACTAATTTTAGAACTATGCCTTGATCTGTAACTGTGCCTCCTTTCTTCTCCTGGCTCATTCATGTTATCTGACAGTTTTTCCTTTGGAAATTTTAAACAAAAACGGGATATGTGCAATAGAAATATATATATATATATATTTTAATACTTGTGGACAAATGTTACAAGTTGTTTAAGAACAACAAAATCACCAATGTCTTCCATTTTGAGACGTGTATAGTTTTGTAAGCATTAGTGCTTGGTAGCATATTGTAGTGCCATGTTAGGGATTAGTGCATGAGCCTAGAAATAATTTCAATAATTCAGAATGAATTATTGATAATAACCAATAGTATAAAATGAGTGGAAAAATCTAGACTTTTTTCATAAATATTTGAATCTGATATTCTTCCTGGGGAAATGAGATTAAGGCCAAAATACCCAGAAATCTTTGTTCACAACCCAAAACATTGAGGATATATAAACTTTCCATGAGGTAGCTAGAAATACCTTTGTATCTTATGAAACCTTGAATCAAAATGAGTCATTTTATAATTCTGCATTGCTCTCTTGGATTGAGGTGATCTTGTTCTTATAAGTCTTCACATTGTATTACTTGGGTTCATTTTTCCTACTCCTTTTGCATCAGAAATTATTTTACATTTTGCATGTCTTACTGAGATGTTGCTGTTAATTACTTAAGTGAGTGCTTATCTAATCTCTAGGCCATTTAGATTTCCTGTCCACAGTACATGGGTTAATGGAAGAACATTGTCAGTGGTTTGGAGAATCCTAGATTGTTACATATTTCCAAATCTGCTGAGTTGTGTATTGATGGGATTCCAGACCTTTTTATGAGAATTGGAAAGGTAGCTAGAAGGAGCCTTCCTCAGTTACCATGTTGTAAGTGGCTTCTTTCCCTTAGTTACAGTAAGTCTCACAGAGTTTTCACTTTTTTCTACTTTACAGAAATAAAAGTTTTGTTCTGAAAGCAAAAAATTTTTTCTGTAAAAAAAGGAATTCTACCTCTAAAAGCTACCTAGAGAACTTGGAGGTGGCAGTTTTCTGGAGTGCTTTTCTGGAGTTAGATCTCAGTATTGAGAGTCGAGGATTGACACATTCTACATTAGTATGATAGGAAATGTAAACTGTTTTCATGTGTGTCATGCACAAACAAATTTAGAATTAGTAGATTCTGGTAGCAGATCTCTGGAGACCCAGGTTTAGGTTCTCATAGTGTGCTTACAATAGTTGCATTCTTGCCTCAAGTAGCTTAGTGCCTGGGAGAATCTGTTTCTGAAAAGCATTTTTAAAAACTCTGAAAGAGTAATGAATGCAGAATAACACAGCATATAGGAAAGGATATTTCCTGTTGAAAAAAAAAAAAGCCATAAAATTAACTGATAATTTCAAGAGGTAGAATTTTAGTAGCAATAACAGTTTTGTGTGTATAGTGAATTGTATTTGCAAACTCTGTAGTAGGATAAATGATTACTACTTGAGTTGGTAGGTCTCTGTGATTAACAGAGTTACACAAAAGGAAAAAAATGTTCTAGGTAAAGAGCATATAAAAGACATTCTTTTAAAATAGCATGAATGTACATGAATATACCTAAGTGAGAAATACCAACATTTGTGTATTTTAAAGTTTAAAAACTGTTTCTTTTCCAAAGCAAAGGCTTAGAGCTGTTGAAGTCTTTCCAGTGCTTAATCTAGAAACAAATATACTCCTGCACCCTCAGAAGCCCACACGTGGAGGTTTTGCTTAAGTTGTTCTGGTTAGCAGCAAGGCATTTGCTGTATAGAATGCCATCTTTTCTGCTTTGTGATCTTTCTCTATTGGCCTGCTGGGTACATTTTTAAAAAGGAAGTGTTGTGTGTGTGATTAGGGTATCAAAAAAAATCCCAAGAACTTGGATAGCTGGCTTTTTGTCCTGCTTATGATAAAAGAAGTTAGGTTTTAAAGGTAAGCTTTATTACAGAACTAAAGCTCTTTCAATGTTATCCTGATTAAATCAGTCAAAAAATGAAGATAAGAAGCTGTTGCCAGGCATGGTGGTGCACGCCTATAATCCAAGCACTTGGGAGACTGAGGTAAGAGGATTGTCACAAGTTCGAGGGTAGCCTGCCTCAAAAGAAATAGGTAAGGGTAGGAGCAAAAGGACTGAGGTAAATAGCCAAAGACTACTACTTTTTTAAAAAAAAAATCCTATTTAATGTGGATAGATGAAGCCTATGGCCTGTGACTGCTTCTTTTGATAAGAACCTGACAGACTACTTTCTTGATCTGAAGATCACACAGCTCACCTGAGAATATAGTACTGAAAATGGGCTGACTTAACTCCCTTTCACCTCATGTCCATCTTCTGAGCACACTGAAGATCCCTTGAAAGGATTTGTATTTGTTCCTTTGTTTTCCCAGAGGGGGAAAGAAACTGAAGTGGTACAGATCTATGAATCTCTTGAATATTTAATTACTGTATGTGGTAGCTTCAGTGGTCAAGGAAAAGGCTACATTAAATTGATTATGGCTCCCCTTAATGTCATTTTTTGTTAGTGTTAGGCACAGAATAAGCAATATTCAGACATCTTCATGATCATGAGGACATGGCTACTAACAGCGATGTTCAGTTCAAGCAACTAAAGATTACTTTTAAAGACCGTATTAATAGTCCTAAAATATGCTACAAGTGTCTAGTTTCAAGGTATCTGGTTACTTTTCAAAGTTCTTGTGGTCTCTTGTTTACTCTATGTACTTGTGATATGCAAACTATGAAGAGACCCTTGGCCTCAAGGAGTTTACATTCTTATGGTGCTGTTGGTGCCAGCAAGTTGCTTATAGTTTATTCATAACATTGCTTGGCTGTTATATCATTTTGGAAGGATCCTTTAGCCAGTGGTTTTAAAAGCAGAGGGCTGTGCTAAACTTCAGGGCATCGATGCTTGAGTTTATGTTGTAGTCACTCTACTCATCAACTTCTTTCCCTAGGGAGCTACGCAGGGGCCGCTCATTAGCGTGAGTTGGAGAATGAACCATCCTGCCTAAGAGCAGCTTCACCATCTACCCTGCCACCCATGCTCTTAGATAGCTGTCAATAAATGGCCCAGAAAACTTACTGCTCCACAATTCTTCCTTGTGCATCTCTCAATTCTTTACCCAAAAGGGCCAGGATTTGAATATGAGCCTTTTATTACTGAACAGTGGTCCTAATTTTAACCTTTTTGTGTGACTTATGCCTCTGTTCTTAACACAGCATTGTGATAGATGTGAAGCACCTGCCTGCATTTCTAAGAATTATTAACTCAAACTTCCCATTGAAAAGTTGCATGTGTTAATATTTTCTGTAATTCTTCTGAATCAAGGGGTTTACTCTGCATGTTTATTAAAACTGGGTCAAGTTGAAAGTTGAAGCAATAGTTGCAGGTCACATAAGCCTGATGATAATATACTAATATTCTGTTGCATGATTGCAAATTTCTAGTGTTAATGTAGTTACTAGTAACTTTATATATGCATTTATTCCTAATGAAGCAATATAAACTAATAGCTTGAATTTATTATTATTTTTCATTTTCTAATTGAAAATTATCTTCCATTGCAAATGGTAAGTAGATAAACAGGGGGAACTACAAGACATTCAAACCATAAGGAATAAATAAGCACAATAGTGCTTACCCTATAACCTCTTTCTTAGTTCCTTTAGTCCTCAAGCATGTTTGAAAACAAGACAAATTATGCATGTTTATTAAATAAGCTGCTGTGGCTACAATAATCAAAAAGGTGCAGAGTTTCAGAAAGGGCAGGAAAGAAGCAAAACCAGTGTGCAGTATGGAAAACAGACACGGGGTTTGTCTGATAGGGTTTATGTGGTTTGAGTTTGAAGTCTTACAACTGGTATGGAGAGCCAGGTATGTTAGCATATACCTACAGCCCCAGCTACTCTCAGAGGTGGGGCAGGAAGACTTGCGCCCATGAGACACAGAGGCCAGCCTGGGCAACACAGCAAGACCCTGTCATAAAAAACAAGCTAGTGTCGTGGAAGTGAATAGGGTTAATGTGCACCTATTTCAGATGTTTTAGTATTTTAAGTGACTGGGTAACTGCTGGGTGGTACTAGTATGGATTGCCCAGAAAGGACCCCAGCAGCGACAGAGACTTTCCATCTTACAGGAAGAGCTGAGAGTACTAATATATGTATGGTACTCTTTATTGTATATTAAAACTTATTTTTTATAGCCAGTTTTATTCTTGATGATTTGGTCAGAGTGCACAGTTTCTTTGCTAAAACTTTTGATCCAGGTGAACAAAAAGTTTTTCCCATTTTAAAAGAGCAGGTATGGCACATGCCTGTTATTCCAGCACTTAGGAAGCTACGGCAAAGTAGGTTCCAGGTTCCTGGCCAGTCTGGGCAGTTTAGCAAGACACTCTCAAAAGCAAATTTTTCAAAGGTCTGGGCATGTAGCTGTTTTGCGGCACTCGCCAAACATGTACAACCCCTGTTTTTAATACCTAGTACTGCAAAAGGAAATGTAACACAAGTAATTATGATAATGTACAAATTGAATTCATGATATCTGGAAGAAACAGAAGAAAATTCAGAGTAAGACTACGTGAGTTTAGTCACTAGGCTCCTTCCAGCTTTCATGTCCTACAATTGAAAAACATTTTTTCAAAATTATTTTAACTTTATATTTGCAGTGGAACTTCACTACAAATAACAGTGAGTTATGTGGAGTTGTTATTTCAGTACTTCGGAGTTAAGTAAGATTTGTCTGTAATGTTTGATTTCCACGCAAATGCAGGTAGTGAGATGTAGCCCATATATAAATGTCCCTTGCCACTTGCTGCTACCATGACTGCCAAATAATATTTAAGGTCAGATTTTTTCTAAACTCTTCCTATTCCTCTAAGGCATATTAAAATAGATTGTACTGGAAAATCAAACTTCATGGGAAATTTCTCCAGGAGCTCAGACTTACGGATACTGACCATTTTCAAAATGTTTCATCTCCCTTGATGACTCTATGGCATGAGATCAAAATATTTTTTGATTTGGGAGTGTGGCATGCATGAGGGCCCAGGTTTAATTCTCAGCCTAGCAAAAAATACAAATTTTTCCCAATCCAGGGGTAAAAAAAAGTATTCTAGCAATATGTTTTTCTAAAGTCTTTAAACAACTATAGTAGTTTTGGCACTAACCTTAAAAAACACTCATCTATAATTACAAAGATTTAAGAATGTTAGAGTACCTTTTACAGTAGTTTATTTACTATCCTTTATGTACAGAAGTTGCTTATCGTGTTTACTTGCTGTTGTACATATCCTCCATTACATAATTGGGATAGAAAAATGTTAAAATTGGTTATGTTTGAAGTATTACAGAAGGCAGCTTGCTGTTTAATCTATGCATCTTTAGAAGTTTTGAAAAAGTTTTATTCTTTGAAGTGAAAAGCTGATTTAAGAGTTGGAAACTCTGCACCTGTGTATATAGACATATTTTTAAGCAATAAAGCTGCATGGGCAATGCACTGAAATTTCTGTGTGTTGTTACTTGAATTGGCTAACTTTGAAGAATGCTATAAATTGTGATGATGCAAGAAAGAAACTTTCATAGGCCTATGCTGAAGTAGGCTCTAGATGCCCAAGAACAAAGGACCAGGGTTTCTTGTTAACTAGCTGTGGTGGTCTGTGGTATATGTTCTCCAGTGGAACAGATGAAGAGAAAGAAGCACTGCCACTTGACCTTTGGGGCAACCTTTTGCTTCATCTATAAACAAATACTTAGTTTCTGGTAAGAAGATAGTATAATAAAACTACTCTAGGAAATCATTCCCATTTGAAATTCATATAGCATTTAAGATACTTTCACAGTGGTACCTTGATTCAGGAGTTTGATTCTTTCCACGATTCTGGCCACAGAGTTGGACAAAAACTGAATTCAATTCAATGGTTAGGTTCGGTGTAGACCTGAGAATTGGGTTCGTGAACTGAGGCACTGCTGTGGTTTGTTTTTTTTGTTTTTGTGGCACCAGGGATTGAACTCATGACCTTGCGCTTGCTGGGCAAGTGCTTAGGCCACTGAGCTAGATCCCTGGCACACTGCTGTGTTTTTAATATGTAAACACTGGTTTTAGTTATATGATGAGGTTTTACCATTAAAATAAAACAAAGAGATACTTGTTTTAGGAGAAAAGATTTTCAGTAAGAGGATTTTACGAACTTTAGGATTGGCTGTTGTCAAATGGGGAAGGACAAAGAAACTGGTTTTTATTATGACTAATACTTTCTGGTTTATGAGACTTCATTGAACAAATACTGATATCCTGCATGTAGCACATACTGTGCTAGATGTTGGTTTCTGTCATTAAGAAACGCAAAAGCCAGGCATGTGGTACTCCCAGCATCCTGGAGGAGGCAGGAGGCTACCAAGTTGTGGCCCAGCCCAGGCAACTTAGTAAGACTTTATCTCAACAAAGAAAAAAGGGACTGGGAATGTAGCTCAGTATGATAGCTCTGGGTTCAGTCCCCAGTACTAAAAAAAAGTACAAGGGCGGGGGATCTAGCTCAGCCGTCTAAGTGCCTGCCTGGCAAGCGCAAGGTCGTGAGTTCAATCCCCGGTGCCGCAGAAGAAAAAAAATATATATATACATATATATACAAAAAATACATATGGCTTCAGTGTGTGATGTTTATTCTCATTGAGTTTTTAAGTACTTAATGTGTGGCATAACTAAAGGAACATTCTGAGAAATCTGTCACTGGGTGGTTGTTCATTATGTGAATATCTTAACATCGCAAGACTGACTCAAAAAATAAAAAAGGCTTGAGAATGTACCCTAGTGATGAAAAAGAGACAAATTGTATATTATGTAGTCAGTTTATTAAGTGTCACTGATTATGTATGTGTATTTTACCTTAAAAAAGGAATCATCAGTATTCATACAACAATAGCTACACATTAAGAATAACAATAATCTACATTAAGCCCAACTCTATTTTTGGCCCAATCCTGCATCTTTAGATCAGAGGAAACATAGGATATTGCCCCCTAATCCTTAAACCTGTAGTGAAAGAAATTCAGAAATATTGTGAAGCTGATAAGCCAAATAAGTTCTCAGGCAAACAGTTATGTAACATATACAGAAGACTCCTTAGTATCTCATCTTTTAAGAACAGCTTCACAAATCATTTGGAAAATCAAGACTAAAAGCAAACATAATAAAAAACTACCTTTCCTCTCACCATTCTTTCTTTGCTTTGTTTCTCTTTTTAATTTTCCTCTCAATTCTTGAAGCCCATTTCTTTTTTTCCAAGAAATGACCAAACAAGGTAGGCGTGGTGGCACATGCCTCTGATTCCACCAATTGGGAGGTGAGGCAGGAGGACTGAGGGATCAAGGCCAGTCTGGGCTAGAGTAAGACCTCGTCTTAAGAGAAAAGAAAAAAAACAGCTCTGCAGTTGAAGGTAGCAGAAAGGTCTAAAGTATCCTCAAGCCTGGGTTCTGAATCAGTGTTCTGGCTTGGACTGGTCAGGGGTCCCTTCCCTCAGAGACTTCATTACTGCATCTAAACAAGTGTGCATTAGCATCATCTTCTCTTTCAGCTGGGAAGAGAAATACAGAGATGTCAGGGCATCTTACACTCAATTCAAAATTTGCTAGCTTTAATCCCACTTCAAATTTAAACTAGTTGTATCATGATTGGCAGTTGGCGATGTCAACACATCAGGAACACATTTATTTCTGAGAGGACTTCAAGAAAGATCTTTAGATACAAAGTCATGTGAAAACATTCTAGCTTTACTTTTTATCCCCATGTTAACAGTAACGAATGCCTTTCTGACTTTAATATTTCCTTAACAGTCTTCAAAAGTAGCTCTGGTTATCAGGTTTAAAATAGATGTTTGATATAGTTAGACACTTTTGAAAAGTTCATTTACCTTAGAATGCTTTTTATGGGTTTGTTTGTTCTTTTTGAGACAGGGTCAGGTGCACAGGCTGGTCTTGAAAATCACTTTGTAACTCAGGCTGGTCTTAAACTTACAGTCATCTTCCTACCTCAGCCTTCCAAGTGCTGAATTGTAGGTGTATGCCATCGTGTCAGACAGAACAGCTATATATATATATATATATATATTTTTTTAATTCTTATTTATTTTTTTTCCTTTGTACTGGGGATCGAACTTACGACCTTGTGCTTACCAGGCAGGCACTTACGCCTGCTGAGCTAAATCCCCAGCTCTTTCTATATTTTTTAATGTTTTTTTTTTTTTGAGACAGGCTCTATGTAGTTCAGGCTTGCCTTAAATTCATGGCAATACTCCTGTCTTGGCCTCCCAAGTGCTGGAATTACAGGCATGTGCCACCACACCTAGCTGAACAGCTACATTTAGAACCAAATTTAATGGTATTACTCAGCATACAACATAAACTTCAACTTAAAAGTTATTGTTTGTTAGGCTTGTATCTACATATCCTCTCTCCTGCCCCACCCCCGCCCAAAGCCTCATGTGCTGGGGGCGAAGCTGTCTGTACCTTGGCTATCTAGGCCAAGGTCACTGCCTTTCCTAAGTTTGGCAGAGCCCCATAAGAACTGTGCACAGCTCAGGGAGCTGATGCACAGTGACTGGAACTTCGCTTGAGATAGTTTTGTCCCCATGAAGCCACCACAACTTGCTGTTCTGCTAATAGATTTTCTTCGTGTCTCAGATTCTACCCTTCCCTTAAACTATCCGTGAACTTATTCATATGCTAATTGTATAAATAGATGCTCTGCAGGTGCTGGACAGTTTGCATCCTCTCATTAGGAGAAAGGGCTCCACCTGACCTCAGCTTTTGTACATCGATTCCTATCTTCTTCATCCCCTGCAGTCCTCCCTCCGAAGTTTCAAGAGCTGCGCAGGACGCAGCACTCACATACTCATAGGTGGGACTTTTCTGGAGGTGCATAGAGCTAGTGTGTGTGAATGTGGGTCAAGGATCTGATACTAGCTGGGCATGGCGGCACATGTCTATAATCACAGCACTCTGGAGGCTGAGCCAGGGAGATGGCCATGAGATTGAGGTCAGCCTGGGTTATACAGTGAGACTCTGCCTCAAAAAGTTTTTTAAGCTTTTTTAAAAAAATGGGTATGATAGCCGGGTGTGGTGGCTCATGCCTGTAATCCCAGCACTCAGGAGGCTGAGACAGGAGGATCGCTGTGAGTTCGAGACCAGCCTGGGCTACAAAGTGAGCTCAAGCCCAGCCTGAATGGCATAGTGAGACCCTGTCTCAAAAAGTCAAGGGCTGGGGATTTAGCTCAGTGGCCTAACCACCTGCCTGGCAATCGTGAGGTTGAGTTTGATTCCTGGTGCCACAAAAAAAAAAAAAAAAAAAAAAAAAAAAAAAA
>RJWT010052626.1:0-10533 GCA_004365215.1 Cuniculus paca | reverse complement strand
ATAGATGACTTCTGTAAGTAGACAATTTTACACCATAAAATAGTGACCATGTATCCATGTGTCCAAATGTTAAAATTCAACTAAAAAACAGAACTATAGAATTGTACATCTAAAATTGGAAATTTGGGAAGGATCTTGGGTATCATCCACTCACTTAGGACACCGTATTTGATGGTTATACAGACTTTGGTGGCATATCACCTTAGGAAAATACTCAATTTTTTATTAGCTGTGTTAGAAAGTTCTTTCTGACACTTGGCTGAAATCTCTGAAATAACTTTCCTTGCCCCCATTTCTGTTACCAATGGGAAAGTGACAACAGTGTCAGACATTTCTCATGAGGCATCCCCCTGGCACTTGCTCATCAGGGAGATCTAACTTAGCTTAAGAATGCAATGTACAAAATGTCAAATATGAGCACATTCATGGTCCCTCAAATGATCTGTTGTGATGGCAGAATTGGGGAAATAAGGGCTGGGGATTTAGCTCAGTGGTGTAGTGCCCGCCTGACAAGTGTGAGGTCCTGAGTTCAATTCCCAGTACCTGCCCTACCCCAAAAAAAGAATTGGGGAAATAGGAGTTCTCAGTTCCCCTAAATAAGACCTGAACATTACTGATCATACCTTGTTAATCTACTATGGGTCCATCTCTCATAGATTTACATTATACAGATTATCCTAGAGTATGTACTATAATGTAAATTACTCTATAATATGTACTATCCTATGTAGGATGACATAAATCTCCCAAATCTATATGAATCTTTTTATGTATTCAGTATATCTCTTCTCTAGAAAAATTAATCCTATTTGTTTTCTGTATGCCATCGCTTCCATTTGTCCTCAAATTCTATTAATAAATGTATTAAAATTTGGTGTAGTGCTATGGCAATATTAGACAACTTGCTTCTGTCCACCTCTAGCATGTGCATACTCAAGAGCTTTGGAGCTCATGTTTTTTCTGTGCCCCAGTGCCCCCCCACATTAGACCCCAGTTGATATGCATTAAATTAATAAGTACAGAAATAAATGTTTTATTACAGTCATTGTTTCATAAATTTCAACTTGCATTCATTTTTTTTCTCAACCTAAAATTTAAGAAAATAATCTTAAGTAAGTAAGTTGCATATTGAAGAAATTCTCTTGTATTAGAGATTTGAGAATTGTGAGCACGCGTTTATTGACATAGGTCTCAGGGAGATTTCAGTTTTCCTTCGTTTTTTTCTGTTTTAGTAATGAAGTTTCTGACCTTTAATAGAGTCTGAGACCCATTCCAGTCATTTCTACTCTACATACTGTCTTAGAAGAGTCCTTGCCATCTACCCATTATGCCTTCAACCACTCTGATGTCTACCCAGAGTTTATCCTGTACTACATATACATTGTTTACTTATTCTTTATCATTTAACCCTTGTTTTATAAATTTCTACCTACAGGTGGAGTAAAAGTGGATTTGCTACAGAGGAAAACATGTTTTAATGTGTTCCACTTAGTGGTCCTCTTTGAGTTTGCTGTACACAAGAGACTTGATGCCATCACTGAGGCTTCCTATCAGAGGTACTCAAATTGGCAAGTGTCTCCCTTTTGCTTGCTTTTCCCTATTATCTTCAGTGACACAAAGGCCATGTCCAAACCCTGTTGTTCATTCCTTTGACTATAATCTCCTCTATGATTTCCAGGCCTCTCTTCTTTAGACTTTTCAGTGTATTGGCCAAACTAACTGAATGTGCTGAAAAGAAGAGGAAAAAGAAGGGGCAAATCAAGCCAAACAGCTCTTTGTTAAATTGAGTATGCCTCAACATCAACTGATTTTGGAAAATAACCAAAATTGTAAAAATATATTCTTGCAACCTCATTCCAAAAATTAGTTGGTATTATCCCTTTAAAGTTTAGGAAATATTTTTGCTGCTGTGTTTGCAATACACAATAACTATATTAGTTTTTGGGTATAAGTACAGCAATTTAACATGTCTTCATGATTTGCAGTACCCTTTCTTCCCTTCTTTGCCTTCTTGTCCATTGACTTGATCCTCTTTCTCATCTCCAAAATGTTGACCTCTATATTTACTACCATCTCCCCTTTATTTTATTCTTTATTTATATTTTTAAAAGCTAAAAAATATTTATGATATTTAACATTCTTTGACTGATTACTTTCATAATATAGTCACAAGATCTGTCCACTTTCCTACAAAGGATTCAAATTCACCCTTCTTTATGGCTGAATAATACTCTATTGTGTATATATACCACATTTTCTTTATTCATTTGTCTTCTGATGGGTATCTAAGATGTTTCCATAATTTAGCTATTCTGGAATAAACAAAGGTATGCAAGTATTAGAGTATGATGTCTTTAACTGTGTTGGGAATATACTTAGCAGAGATATAGCTGGTCAAGTGGATTCTCTGTTTTTACCATTTTGAGGGATTTCCAAACTGATTTCCTTAGTGATTGTATTAGTTGACCACCCACCAATAATACAGAAGAGTTCTTTTTTCCCACATATTCACCAGTATTTGTTGTTGTTTTGTGTGCTTGATGATAACCAGTTTTACTGGAGTAAAATGAAATCTCAGAATTGTTTGATTTGCATTTCACTAATAGCTAAAGATGGGAAGTTCAGCAAATACTTGACAATTATTACAATTATTAAAACATTTATGATCCTATTAACACACCAATGTGTAGTTTCTGCTTCTCATCTATTTCAAAATAGGGAATTGCTTTTCTTATTCTTGCTTCCATTTATTTTGTTTTGTTTTGTTTTGACTTTTTCACTCAATTTTGACTCTTCCTTACATTATTTGCTGGTGATATTGATGAAAAAAAAAGAAAAAGAGCACACACTATTAAGTAATATGACCACTGATCATTTCTCAACCAAAGAAAGTCAAAGGCTAAGGACAGCCTAACATGACTGGGGTTTTAAAGTCATAAAACCATTATCTAATATTAGGGGAAACATATGCTAAGTTCAGGAGATTTAAAGGCAAAAAAGATGGAGTCTTTTGCCTTAAAAGTGTCCTATTCAGTAAAAGAGAGCTATGTATAAATAACTAATTTCTGAATATTGTAATACACTGAAAATTGATAAAAGATGCCATGGAGCATTGAGTGAGAAGTATCTCTTTGACCTGGAAAGTTCAAAGAACATCCCACAAAATTCCAATTATTTGACCTTACTGTCAAAGAATACTGAGCAGTCTTCTACTTAGACAAGAGACAGGAAAGGTCTGCTTAGTAGACACCATGGACAATTATTTCATGTTAAGTGCTCAGATTTTATTCCTGAGCTGTACTGTCCTTCTGCTCTCCTTTCCTTGTCCATCTTTTTCTAGTATTTGAAAAGACTCAGAAAATGCTACTGTTTAAGATCTAATTATCATATCTTGACATTCTTGGATGCCCCTTGCTCCACTGAAGTAAGATCAAGAAAATGTCTTTCCTTCACTGGATCTGGAATCAGCTCCTCCATCCAGATTATTCAAGATATTCCTTATCCAGTATATTCTAAAAGACCTCCTAGGACTGGGGATGCGACTCAGTGGTACAGCACTTATCTTGCATGCACAAGGCCCTGAGTTCTATCCCCAACACCACCAAAGAAAAAAGAAATTAAAAACCTCTGAACAGAGATCTGCAAATTGACTAAAAACGAAACCATCATTCAAAACTTGGCTTCTGATGGTGCAACGTGTATATCTATATGACAAAGTATGTGCCTCTTCCAATGGTTTAGAACAATCAATATCCAATGGAAAGATGATTAGAGATGAATTAAGACTTTTCATCACCTGGCGATTCCCAATTTGGGATTCCTCCCCCACCACCGACACACACACACACACACACACACACACACTTTATAGTAAATTATAATGGCAGCCCACAAGCAGTTTTTCACTGCTGTTATGGTTTGTACATTGTGTCAACTTGAAAGTCTAGATGCTTAATTAAGAAACTCGGTGGCTCTACATCCTGGAGTGTAGAGAACAAGCAGGTACCATTCTAGGATGTTGTTCACTATGTCAATTTGAGAAGGTCAGAAGTTTAAGTGATTCAGCATGGAGCCAGGGTCCCTAGTTTGTAACATCCTCAGTTTGTAACATCCTCATCCTGTGCACGAGGAGGGCAGGCAGATGGTGTGAGTGCCACATCCATCCCAGGGGAGTAGCCTGCATACAATAAAAGACAAAGGAGGAGGGACTGGGGGCTGCTTCTTCAGAGGAGCTCCAGTCTTCGCCTTCAGCTTCGACGTCGTCTCCTGGCTTCTGGCACAGACTGTTCAGCTTCTGCCTGGGACTATTCAGCCTTCGTCATAGACTCTTCAGCCTTCATTGTACTCTTCAGTGTTCCATCGTAGACCCATCGGCCTTCTGACACGGACTTGCACAGGACACTGCAGTAAGCTCCAGCCCTCAGGCTGGACCCCCTTTAACCTCCAGCGTGCAGATGCCCTCTGCACACTCCCTCCTTCAACTTTGTGACTGACCATTGTAAGCCAATCTTATAATTTCTTATACAGTTGTCTATCTTGTGTTATATCTGTTTCTCTAGTGAACCCTGACTGATACAACTGCCTTAGGAATATGATAAAAAATTCACAATAATACAAGCATGTTAACTAAACTATTAAGATTCTTTGTCATTGAATGGAATGATCTAACATCAGCAATTCACTTAAAGTTTTTTGAAATAGGGTCTCACTGTATAGTCCAGGCTGGTCTTGAACTCACAGTGTAGTCCAGACTGGCCTCAAACTTTTAGCAATCCTCCTACCTCAGCCTCTTGAGTGCTGGAATTACAGGCAAGTGCCACCATTAATGTCACAAAAGGGATAGATTAGCATCACAATTAAGACCATGGACCTGGATGTTAGATTTCTTAGGTTCAAATTGCAAGCCTGATTTTTATTACTATAACTTGGCCAAGTTACATTATCTCTTTATGCCTACTTCTCTCTGTCTATAAAGTAGAGATAATGATAATACTTTCTGCTGAATACAGATTAAAGACAAAAATATACGAATGAAGGGAGAAAACGTAATGAAAGGTTGATGATCATCCATTTAACTCGAGCAAAACAAATCCAATCATTCTGCTCAGGTTGTGGCCTGTAATATAAGAACACATTCTTACTTCACTGGAATTCAAAGCTTTGTCAGCGCTTTGGCTTCCGATTAAATGTGGAGGGAGCCATAGGTTACTTAATTACATTTCTCACTCTCCTCAAAGAACCAAAAGTGTGTCCCTCAAACCCCTGCAGGCCTCATTATCTTGCAGATATTTCAGACTCCAATATGTTAGCCATTAAAAAGACGTCACTCTGTTCAATGACACCATCCCTGGGCAACAGCCACATATAATAAAACAATTGCCAACTTTCCCTGGCAAAACCACATGGCGAAGGGGACAATGGTGGAAAAGGTTCATGACAAGCGAGAGAGAGAAAACAATAAGGGAAAGAAATAAGTTAAGTCCTGGCAAAAAGAGCACAAGCCAAGGGACGTGATAAACTGCCATGGCCTGGATGAATAGGAAAAGTCCAGCTAGATGCTACTGCCAAAATCCAGTGCAGGGCCAGCTAGTTTGAACTATAGATGCAGCTGTGCCTGAAAGAGAGTGCAGCAATGATTACTTCCATGGGTCTGCTAAACAGCAGAAGCCACTCATGCCAGGGATAACAAAAGAATATGCAAAATCTACATGAGCTGGTAAGATTGCCAGGAAAGAGCAAAATGAGATTGGCTGGAAAATGGCTCTAGAAAGAACAAATGAAAACACAGAAACTGAACATGGAGACACTTGGGATGTTGTGCCGGTTGAAATAAGGCAAGTGGTCAGCCTGTTGGCTCTAAGCTTGCTGCACGAGCCTTTATGAGCAACACGGAGCCAGAGGTAGGTGAGGGCACTGTCAACTTGTACCTCGCAGAGGAGGGTGAAATCATTCCCTGGATGCTGTGAGTGGCTGGATTTGCAAATCCTGAAAGTAAGCACCTTGCTGTATTCAATTCTGCCATCAGTAAAATGGGAAATACTGAACAGATAGCATCAGATCAGAGGTAAAAATGGACAATTTAGAAAACAGATACTACATGAAATACTTATTACCATTAACGGGACACTTAAGATTTGCATGACTGGAAGTATATCTAAGGTTGGACTGTATACAGTTGCTAGTATTTTGCGATTTTGACCTATGAATATAGCAATTTCCCATATTTAGCTTAATAGATAAAGATGGAAATAAGATTTGAATCACTTGCTTATAATACAGATGTCTACTACTAGATGCTAGCTGAGGCCCATCATGTACCTTTGTTTTCCTCACTCTCAAAAAAAGGTTATTTTAGACCTAAGGGAAGAGGAAATGGACCTGGGGTTAATTTCTAGTTGATTTTTCTTTGTCCTGTCTTGTCTTTCTGTTATCATGAGACACTTTATTTCCTCATCTCATATTCTTTCTACTGGGGGTAGTGAGGAGTGGCTGAACTTCTAACATGGGCTTCTGTCTGTACCTGAGAGAAGAGGCTCTTCAGTCCACAACCCTGACCTTGGGATAGAAGCTACTTAAGAAGGGGTCCCAGGGAAATTCCTCACTCTCAAATATTTTTAGCACCACCAGAAGGAAATAAATATTTCCCTTGGGTTAAGTATTAACCTCACTAAACATCTTCTTTCAACTACCATGCAACAAATAATCACTATCTTTTGAAACATTATATAAAGGAACTGGAGGCACAGAGAAGAGCTGCTGCCAGCCTTGCTCCCTGTAAGGAGTGCTTGTTGGAAACGTTCTCCCTCCTTGTGAGCGGTGCTTGTTGGAAACATTCTGAGAACAAACACAGACTCAAACTGTTCATTCTACAGGCCCTGTTGTTTGTTCAGTGAAAAATAATCCCTTAAACTGCCTACTTCTATAAAGCAATCTTGTGAGACAGAATCTGTCCTTGGCTTCTTTCTGACAGTTCCCAAATTGTGGAATTTGAGTGCCCTGTTTAAGGCCTCCAATGGTGGACTCCATAGGGAAGAACATACTTACAAAAAGCTGCACCAGTCCTCTAGACTAGAGATGGACCATTCTACAAAGGACCTAAGGTGGGCCCAACGGCAGCAACAGCTTGGGCATCATGCCAGCTAGAAATGTCTGGAGGAAACTATGTTACATGTGACAGTCAAGTGAAGATAAAGGCCAAGGTCAATGAGAGGACAAAGGTACCAACAGAGGAGGACCTAGGGTCTTTCACTACATGGTGCTTTTAAGATAAATTCATAGAATCCCTCACTTCCCAGACAGATCATAATTTTAATCCTCTCCTTTTTATGCATGTGTTTGCTTTGGAAGAATTCCCTGGGAATTATATAAAATTCTCAAGCTGCCTTGGGCTTTCTGTAAAATCTTGGCAGCCACCCCTAAAAAATACAAATCTCTCACATCAGATGTCCCCCACAGAGTCCTCTTTTCTTTGACTCCTTTGGCTCCCACTAACATAAGAAGGGCCTTTGCAGTAATCACTACTTCAATCTGAGAAATGCAGGATCTGCAGTCATGTAAGTTAATGTAGCTCCCAGCATTGCATCTTGACGGTGAGGTTCAGTGAAGAGACTCTTGATCCCCTTCAGCTCTGTGACACCCATGTTCCTTTCTGTACATGCTCCCCATTGGGGTGGCCATCTCCAAAGCCCTGACTTTACCTCTTGGTTTCCTACTAGGCAACCTTTGCAACCAAACCCTATCGTGCTTTGGTTCAGCCACTGGGAATTCTTTTTACGAGATCCACAGATGCTGGAAATTGTTCATATACCTCTCCAAGGACTGGGAAGCACAGATACACTGCACAATCCAGAGCCAGATCAGTTGGACTCAAGGAAGTATGTCTCTAAGAACGATTAGGCCAAATCAATGTCTCACTGATGTAACCAATTTCAGATCTGAATCAAAAGTGGTGTTAGTCTTTCATAGATTCAGTCTACAGTCTCTTCTCGTTTGGTGTCCAAAAGTAGTATCTAGCTGCTTATTTTCCTGGATTTACCCTTTTGGAGATGAGATTTTCTCATAACAGATTTCCTAGCTTTTAATTTCTCTGCTACTCACCAACCTATTTGGTAACTAATGAGCAATTATCATTATGTATACCTGACACAATAGGAAAAATGTCTGAGCAGAGACCTGAGAAGTTACAATCTCAGACTTCTCAGAGCTTACATTCTAGGACAGTGCAGACTCCAGCAATACAGACTACTGCACAAAACTAAATCTCAAACTGAGGGGATCTGTCTTTCCCCCCAAAACAGGAAGGTGTTACTGTCTCCCCCTGTAAGGTGATGTCTCCCAGAGGTAACTCAGTACCGTGTACTGGGCTAGGCCTCATGAAAGGTGATCATATGCTGACTCTCACTGAAAACCAGATGTGAGCTACACACTTGTTATGAAATATAGAAGTGGAACAACTAGCAAGAAATATAATTTCCCTCTTACTATAGAGAAAAGACCTATAATGAAAATCTTCCAGAGTCTCTACTCTAAAAAGGAATCTACTTTTCTTCCAAACGACAACTCACAGACACACACACACACATCGCACATGACACATATCCTTACACATACACACAAAAGCAGAGACTCCAGGTGATTTCTAATGAGGGGCATAGTAGTAGGTCAACAAGTATAGTCTGAAAGGTGGAAACCTCACATTGAAGTGTGTGCCTAACACTCCCTAAAGAAGCAAGGCAACTAGGTACTGCTGCATGCTTCTGTACATAACTGCACCTACTTGGGAGGCTACAGCAAGAGGATCACAACTTTAAGGCCAGCCTGGAAACTTGGAAAAACCTTGTTTCAAAATAAAAAATAAAAAATGTTTATGGATATAGCTCAGTGGTACAGCACTTGCCTAGCACGGGAAAGATCCTAGGTTCTTTCTCTAGCACTGCAGAAGAAAAAAAAGTGAGGAGGAGGAAGAGGAGAAGCACAACAAAGAAGAGGAGGAGGAGAAGAGAAGCAGCAGAAGCACAGAGATCTATAACAGGATCTGATGATTGTAATACCACACAGCTGATGGCATGGGTTCATGAAAGCTCCTGCTGGTGTTCTAGACAGTCCAATAAATATTATTTATTGTCTTCATCTGAGCTCAGAATCAATTCAAAGAAAGACACCAAAGCATAGCACACCAGAGCTCAAAGTACTGGTTTTACTGCTGAAAAATTATCTGATGACAATGGCACAGGAATGGGGCTCAATCAGCTGGATCGAATTTCCCTGAAAGAAACTAACTCCCCAAAACTGCAGGCATCCTCTGCTAGACTCACCATCCCTCAGAAGCACAGGTGGGGATGTGTGTCCTCTGCAGGTTCTCAGGGAGCTCCTAAAGGGAGCAATCACATTAGTCACTCTGATTTTGAAGAGAGGAAGAAGAGAGGGACAGGGCTGGAAGCCAGAGCCCTTCTCCTTGGCAATCTCTTTATAAGAAAAGATGAAGAATGGCAGCTGGCACCCTGAGCCACAGCTCCTTCAAGAACTGTTCTCTGCATTACTGAGGACATGCTGTCAGTTGGTTACATTCTGATGGTATTAAGTATTAGAGACACATAGGTCCAGAAAGACTCCCACAAGGCATCTGAGAGTGTGCAGTGGGTGGGTGCATCCTCCTCATCTTTCCTCTCACATTCCTCCTATCCCAAGCCTTTGGATCACACTGGGATGGATTGAGATCAACAAACCTGAACATGTTTTGGTTTGAGGTTTGGCAAACTTCATAACTCCAAAATATTCTGCAAATGTTTTGTATTCTGCAGAACCAAAAAACATTGACCAAGCACTTTCCCCCTTAATTTTTAAGCCCATGTATTTTTAAAGGAAATGTAATCCGTATGTTTTGGGTACATTTATATGCAAACTCATCAAGCCATCCTCTTCTGCAGGAATCATTTGATGTCTAAAATGCAGGGGGAGGAGCTTAGATTTATTAGAGTTCTGCTAGCACAAGACAGGCAGCAGATGAGGTACTGGTTGGAAGATGGCAAACTGGGTCCTGATGGTGGCACTGAACCATCAATTCTCAGAAGATTTACAAATAATTTTCTATATCTTCACCTGTCAATCTTTCCCACTTGCAAAATGGCACTAAGAATTCTCACTCTAGCTGGACCTGGTGGTACATGCCTGTAATTCCAGCAGTCGGGAGGCTGAGACAGGAGGATCATTGCAAGTTTGAGACCAGCCTGGGCTACAAAGGGAGCTCAAGTCAGTCTGAACGGCATAGCGAGACCCTGTCTCAAAAAGACAAGGGCCAGGGATTTAGCTTGTTGGCCTAAGTGCCTGCCTGGCAAGGTCGTGAGTTCAATCGCCGGTGCAGAAAGAAAAAAAAAAAAAAAAGAATTCTCGCCCTCATCAGATGCTACAGGCTCCAACGCTACTGTGAGACACAGGAAAACTGCTGAGCCTCTCTATGCCTCCATTTCCTCATTTGTAAAACACAGGTTATTTTGAAAATTAGAGAGAGCACAGGTGAAAGGTCCAGAGGAAAAT